>CAUYQG010032352.1:0-51048 GCA_963574415.1 Tarsius wallacei
TAGATGTTGACAACTTCGAAAGCATATGTACGTGAAGGAATTTTCTTTGTCTTGCCCCTTTGCGAATAGCATAAAAGCTTTGTGTTAACTAACATTAAATTGGCATTCTGTCCAGAAGCAGATGTCCGTCTATATCATTTCGTCGTAAGGTCCATCATTAGCCTATCGTCCCTCCTTCAGGGGACCCCAGACCCGGCGAGGGCAGGACCCCCGCACACACCCAGCTATTCTTTTTTTTTTTTGTAGAGATAGACCTTAAGTAATCCTCCCACTTCAGCCTCCCAAAATGTTGGGACTACAGGCATAAGCCACTGTGCCCAGTCAGAGCTCACATTAAAGGAAGCTTTGGAAAATTTGGATTCAAAAGAGACCATAGAGGTTGGCAAGAGCCATGTGACAGAAAAGTTAAGACTATACGCCAATTATGGAAAATACCTGGTATTTTAACACTCCTTTCCCTTCCACGCCCACACATTTCTCTCAAATCAGTGACATTGAGCCCAAACACAGACTCAGGACTTATCTTTATACAAGTGCCCCAGGCAGCAACCATTGACTGATCACAGTTCATTCACTAGATGAAACTCACCAACATCCCTTATCAGATTTGCATTTGGAAATGGATTCCTCTGGCAGTCATAAGGAAGATGAATTTCCAACAGGCCATGGACCTGTGCCTGGTCTCTGTCTTCAAATTCTACTTTAGATATCTGAAATATAATTTGAAAAGAGATGTCATGATTGTTACAGCAGAAAGAACCTGAGCCATAGTGGTCTACAGTGAATTGTTCTATACTCATATTATGGGTCAAGCAACCAGAGACTATCATAAGACTCTTGTCTCACTTTGGCCCCCACATGTGGATTTGTTTTTCTTATTCGAGATCAAGGAAGATCACCATCTGCCAGGTTACTTGGGCAGATTCTTTCATAGTCAATGCAAGTTAATAGTGCAATATAGTGAGACTATTATAAGGGAACCTAAACAAAAATAACAGTTGACACTGGGGCTTATACAAAAGCTCGGAGGACACTTTCCCCAGGATGCTGTGGTCTCTTGTCTGCCACCATCACACACACTCTCAAATACAAAGAACGATTTCCTCTTGGTGTAACTTATAAGGCAGTGCTGTCTCTCTCATTGCAAGGTGAAGATAAGAGAATAAAGATTGCTTCACACAGCTTGCTCACCTTACTGTTTTCCTCCTAAGGAACTCAAGAAGGTGTCTATGAAACCTGAAACTTCTTGTCTGTTCTAATGAGCAGAAAATGATGAGAAAATAGTAAGACTGGAAGACTAAACCATTGCCACTCAAATATCAGGGCTACTAATATCTGCCAGTAAGTCCCTTTCTAACTTAGGATTTTGTTTTTGTTTGTTTTTTAATACTGTCTTTTTCTTTGTGGGATGTGTACATTTAGACCTCTTGCTCTCCTCAAGGTAGGAGTCATTCCTCAAGGTAGTTGGCTACCAACATAATGTCAGATTTTTTTTCTTACTTACCAGTTTCCTCCCAATATCTACTCTTTCTCCTTTCTCCCTTAGAATAGGGTTTTACAAACTTTTTCTATAAAGGGCCAGATAGCAAAGATTTTTGGCTTTGTGACTATATAGTCTCCGTTGCACCCACTCAATTCTGATGCTGCAGCAAAAGCAGCCATAGTAAATATGTAAATGAATGGGTGTGGCCTAATAAAATTGTATTTACAAAAACAGCCAGAAAGCAAGATTTGGTCATTTTTTGCCAAATCTTTTCTCCATGGCTCCTGCTTTAGAAAGTTCCATGCAACAATGTACCCTAACAGAAATTCTCACCTTCCCGGATTCCTTTGCACCTAGGGATAGTCATGGCCAGTGAGACATCAACAGACTACTGAGACAGATTTCTGGAAAAGCATCTGTATTCCTAACAAAGGTGTCACCATTTCCTCCTTCCTTTTTTTTTTTGTTCCTTCCTATGACATGGACCTGAGGCCTGGAGGAGTAGCAGCCCTTTTATGACAATGAGGTGATAAGGGTAATAAGGATGAGGATGAAGGCCTACATCTAAGGGTAGCAGAGCAGCAAGACAGAAAGTGTGGGTCCCTGAGAGTGTTATAATACTGTCTCAGTCTTAGGCTCTCTACCAATGACTTCTTGGGACAAATAAATTCCTATTTGTGTAGCCACTGTTAGTCAGCTTTTCTATTATTGTAAACTGAGCACACACATGATAGACACATAAATAAAAGCAACACATACACCCTATAAGACTTTTCGACAATACAGAAAAGCTGAAAGCAGAAGGAGAAATCATAATCTCACCACCCATAAATACAGAATGTCATAGAATGAGGCGATCAATCTCTGTTACTCTGAAATCCAGCTTACTTGAACCATTGCAAGGTGACTATAATTGCACTTCTGTGTACAAAGCACCAAAAGGATGAGTTTAATGTCCTTTCATCTACTTCTCGCAAGAAATCTGGATGCTGCAAACCGAGGCTTTTATAGTAGTATAGCGACAACCCTCCTGAAATTCTAGGGCCATTGCATACTTTCTAGAATTTGCTGGGTGTGATTATTTTGCTTCCTAATTCTTGGTTCATGTGGCCCTTATCATAGATCTTCTTTAAAAGGACCAGGTTTCTAATGCCAATAAAATATTTCAGACCCGAAATCCTACCTCAAAATCAACTCCCAGACTTCACCCCCCCACACACACACACTTTTTTTTTTGAATTGAAGTCTCACTCTGTCACCCAGACTGGAGTGCAGTGGCACACTCCCGGCCACCGCAGCCTCGACCTGCGGGGCTCCGGCGATCCTTCCGCCTCAGCCTTCCAAGTAGCTGGAACTACAGGCGCGCGCTACCACGCCTGGCTAATTTTTTGATTTATTGTAGAGATGAGGTCTCGCCAAGTTGCCCGGGCAGGTCTCGAACCCGTGGGCTCAGGCAATCCACTCACCTCAGCCTTCCAAAGTGCGGGATTACAGGCTGAGCCACCAAGCCTGGCCACACACACACTCTTGTGTGTGTGCACACGCCATCCTCTCTGTTTTGGGGAAGGTTGCCTCTAGATGCAGGAAGAGATCAATAAATTGGTGGAATAGAGTAGAAAGCCTGGAAGCTGAAACACAAATAGAATGAAAGCTGGTATGCCACGGAGGTGATATGACAAATAAGTGTAGAAAGGACAGAGTAATCAATAAATGGTAAAATTATGTTGGGACTATTGAGTTTATAAATTGAAAAAATAGACTGGGCTCAGTGGCTCAGCCTGTAATCCCAACACTTTGGGAGACCGAGGTGAGTGGATTGTCTGAGGCTGCGGGTTCGAGACCAGCCTGGGCAACTTAGCGAGACCTCATCTCTACAATAAAACAAAACAAAACAAAAATTAGCCGGGTGTGGTAGCGCCTGCCTGTAGTTCCATCTACTTGGAAGGCTGAAGCAGAAGGATCACCTGAGCCCAGCAGGTGGAGGCTGCAGTGGCGAAGAGTGTGCCACTGCACTCCAGCCTGGGTAACAGAGTAAGACTCCAACTCAAAAAATAAATAAATTGAAAATATAAAATAAAATTTCTAACTCACCCTTTATAAAAGTCATTTCTAGAAAGATTAAAGACCCAAATGTAAGTAAGACACAGGGCTTTAAACCTGTTAAAATATATGACAAACTGTCTTTATGTTCTAGGATAGGAAAGAATTTCTTGACAAGGCATACCATGAGGAAGAGAGTTCTAAATGTGGGTACATTCAAACAAAAAACTTTGGCACATCTAAAGGCATCGTTTTTTAGAATATGAAAAGATAACCCACAGGATGGGAGGAATAGTTGAACATATATACCTTACAAATATCTGTATCCCAAATATATAAAGAAGGTCTACAAATTAATAAGGAAAAGACAGCAACGCAGTAGAGGAATGGGAAAAGATATAAATAAATAAGTAATGCATAGAAAGAGAGAATGAGCAGAGCATTAACTTAAGAAAGGTGCTCTGCCTCACCTGTCAATCAGGGCAAGGCAAAAGAGTTGGCAAGGAGCTGGAAAACCGGGAACCCTGCGGGTGGAAATGTACATCAGCATGCCATTTTGGAACTAAATCTGTAATGAAACCTGTATTGAAGAAGCTGGACTTCATAGGATACATGCAGAAATTAACTTTTATTTTTCTCCATGGCCCCCATTGAGCCTGCTTTGCCAAACGATTCTTTCTCCGCTCACAGTAGCTTCAAACATGATGAAATACCAATAACAAATTCAATGGCTGTGAGCTGAATTGTGTCCCCTCCAAATTTATATGTTGAAGCCCCAGCTCCCACAATGAGCTATACTTGGAGACAAAGTCTTCAGTAGGTGCCATAGACTGAATAAGTGTGTCCCCCCAAAATTAATATGTTGAAGCCTAATCCCCAATGTACTTGGAGGTGAGGTCTTTGAGAGGTACAGTCTTCATGAATGGAATTAATGCCCTTATAAAAAAAGATCTCTGTTTGCCCCTTCTGCTATCTGGGCACACAGTGAAAAGACAGCCATCTATGATCCAGAAAGTGGGCCCTCATTAAACACCAAATCTGTCAGAACCTTGATTTTGGACTTCCTAGTCTTTAGGACAGTGAGAAAGAAATCTCTGTTGTTTAAGTCACCCAGTCTGTGACATTTTGTTATGGCAGCCTCAAACCTAATAACAAATATGTATGGACTAATATGAAGAAAATGATTAGTTTTTCTGAGAGAGATAAGTGACCCAAATAACACTGGACTGGGAAGATCAGTATTGTGAAGATGGTGATTCTCTCCTGAAGTAACAGATATTTAATGGAATCCTACTCAAAATTACAAAAGATTATTCTTTAAATTTTTTTTAAATTTTAGGTTCAGGGGGTACATATGCATGTTCATTACATGGACATATTGTGTAATAGTGGGGACTGGGTCTCAGGTGGCCCATTCCCCAGATAGTGAACTTTGTACCCCAGAGGTAGTTTCTGAACCCTAACCTCTCTCCCCACTTCTCCCTTATTGGTGTCCCCACTGCCTATTGTTTCCATCTTTGTAACTGTTTAGCTCTCATGTATGAGTGAGAACATGTGGTATTTGGTTTTCTGTTTCTGAGTCAGTTTACTTAAGGTGATAATTTCCAGCTATATTACTGCAAAAGACATTATTTCATTCTTTTTATGACTGTGTAGTATTCCATGGTGCATATATACCACATTTTCATTATCCATGGATCCGCTGATGGTATTTAGGTTGATTCCACATCTTTGCACTTGTGAATTGTGCTGCAATGAACATATATGGGTGCAGGTGCCTTTGTTATATAACAACCTCTGTTCCTTAGGGTAGATACCTAGTAGTGGGATTGTTGGATCAAATGGTAGATCTACTTTTAGTTCTTTGAGTGATCTCCATACCATTTTCCATAGAGTTTGTGCTAATTTACACTCCCACCAACAGTGTATGTGTTCTCTTTTCTCCACGTCCATGCCAGCATCTATTGGCTTTTGATTTTTTAATAATGGCTATTCTGACTGCTGTAAGGTAGTGTCTCATTGTGGTTTTAATTTGCATTTCCCTGATGGTGAGTGATGTTGAGCATTTTTTCATATGTTTGTTGGCTATTTGTGTATTTCCCTTGAGAGATGTTTGTTCATGTCATTTGTCCTTTTTTTAATGGGGATTTTTGCTTTTTACTTGCTGATTTGTTTGAGTTCTTTGCAGATTCTGCACATCATTCCTTTGTCAAATGTACAGTTTGCAAATATCTTCTCTCATTCTGTAGGTTGTTTCTTTGCTCTGTTGATTATTTCTTTTGCTGTGAGGAGCTTTTAGTTTAAATAAGTCCTACTTACTGATTTTTGGTTTAGGTGCATTTCCTTTTGGAGTTTTAGCCATAAATTATTTGCCTAGGCCCATATCCATAAGAATTTTTCCTGAGTATTCTTCTAGGATTTTTATGGTTTCTAATCTGACACTTAAGTTTTTAATCCTTCTTGAGTTAATTTTTATATATGGGAAGAGATAGGGATCAAGTTTCATTTTTCTGCATGTAGTATCCAATTTTCCCAGGGCCATGTGTTGAATAAGGTGTCCTTTCCCCAGTGTATGCTTTTGTCTGTTTTGTCAAAGATCCATTGGTTATAGGTATTTGGGTTTATGTCTGGATTTTCTATTCTGTTATGTCTGGATTTTCTATTGGTTCATGTGTCTGTTCTTATACCAGTAGCATGCTGTTTTTGTTACTACAGCCTTGTAGTATACTTTGAAGTCAGGTAATGTGATGCCTCCAGCTTTGTTCTTTTTGCTTAGGATTGCTCTAGTTATTCTAGCTCTTTGTTGGTCCCATATGACTTTTAGGATTGTTTTTTCTAATTCTATGAAAACTAACATTGGTAGTTTGGTAGAGATTGTATTGAATCAGTAAATGACTGGTAATATGGCCATTTTAATAATGTGGATTCTTCCAATTCATGAGCATGGGATGTTTCTCCATTTGTTTGTGTCCTCTGAAATTTATTTCATCAGAGTATTATAGTTCTCCTTGTAGAGATCTTTCACCTTCTTGGCTAAATATATTCCTGGATATTTTAGCTTTTAGGTTGCTATTATAAATGGGATTGAGTTCTTTATTTGATTCTCAGCTTGGCTGCTATTTGTATAAAGCAGTTCTATGGTTTTTTGTGTGCTGATTTTGTATCCTGAAACTTTACTGAATGCATTTATCAAGTTCAGGAGTCTTTGGAGTAGTTGTTAGTGTTCTCTGGTCTAAGATCATATTGTCAGCATATATTGTATGATTTCTTTTTTTCCAGTCTGGATACTTTTATTTATTTTTCTTGCCTGATTGCTCTAGCTAGGACTTCCAGTACTATGTTGAATAGTAGTGGTAAAAGTGGGCATCCTTGTCTTGTTCAAGTTCTGAGGGGAATGTGTTCAACTTTTCTCTGATATTAGCTTTTATTATTTTAAGGTATGTTCCTTCTATTCCTATTTTGCTGAGGGTTCTTATCATGAAGGAATGTTGGACTTTATCAAATGCTTTTTCTGTATCTATTGAAATGATCATATGATCTTTGTTTTTAATTCCGTTTATGCGGTGGATCATGCTTATTGAATTGCATATGTTGAACCACCCTTGCATCCCTGGGATTAAACTCACTTGGTTGTGGAGTGTTATTATTGTGTTTTATGTGTTGTTGAATTCAGTTTGCTAATATTTTTGTATCTGTGTTCATACAGGACACTGGTCCACAGTTTTCTTTTTTTGTTGACTTTTCCTGGCTATGATATCACAGTGATTCTGGTCTTGCAGAATGAGTTAGGGGGGATTCCCTCCTCTTCAATATTGTGGAGCATCTTCAGTAAAATGGATGCCAGTTCTTCCTTGAAGGTCTGGTAGAATTCAGCTGTGAGTTCATCATGTCCTGGGCTTTTTTTTTTTTGGTTGGGAGACCTCTAATTACTGTTTCAATCTCACTACTCATTATTGGTCTATTCAGGGTTTCTACTTCTTTCTGATTCAAGATTGGGGTTTGTATGTTTCCAAGAATTTATCCATCTCCTCTAGATTGTCTAGTTTGCTTACATAGAGGTACTCATAATAGTCTTGGATGATCTTTTGAATTTCCTTCATATCAATTATAATGTCTCCTTTTTCATTTCTGATTGAGCTAATTTAAGTCCTCTCTTTTCATTTCTTAATTAATCTAGCTAGTGATCTATCAATTTTGTTTATCTTTTCAAAGAACCAACTTTTTGTTTCATTGATCCTTTGTATTTTTTCTTAATTTCAATTTCATTTAGTTCTGCTCTGATTATCATTATTTCTTTTCTTCTGCCAGCTCTAAGTTTGGTTTTTTTGTATTTGTTTAGTTCCTTGAGATGTGATGTTAGGTTGTTGACATGTGATCTTTCAGTCTTACTAATAATGTAGGCCTAAAGTGATATAAATTTTTCTCTGAGCGTAGTTTTGACTGTGTTGCAGAGGTTTTTTTTGTTTGTTTTTTTTATTGGAGTCTCACTCCATCACCCAGGCTGGAGTACAGTGGTATACTCATGGCCACCCTAGCATATACCTGCTGGGCTCCAGCGATCCTTCCACCTCAGCCTTCCAAGTAGCCGGAACTACAGCTATGTGCTACCACACCTGGCTAATTTTTGACGTATTGTAGAGACCAGGTCTCACCAAGTTCCCTGGGCTGGTCTCAAACCTGCAAGCTCAGGCAGTCCACTCACCTCGACTTCCTAAAGTGTTGGTATTACAGGCTGAGCCACCAAACCCAGTCTGCAGAGGTTTTGAAAACTTGTTTCATTGTTGTCATTTGTTTAAAGGAATTTTAAAATTTCCATCTTGATTTCATTGTTGACCCAAGTATCATTCAGGAGCAAATTGTATAACTTTCATGTTTTTGTTTGGTTTTGTGAGCTCTTCTTCTTGGAGTTCATTTCTAGTTGTATTCCATCTTAATCTGAGAAGGTGATTGATATGATTTTGATTTTTTAAAATTTCTTAAGAATTGATTTGTGGCATATCATATGATCTGTCTTGGAGAATGTTCCATGTGCTGGTGAGAAAAATGTATATTCTGTAGTTTTGGGGTGGAATGGTCTATAGATGTCTGTTAGTTCCATTTCCTCTAGAATCCTGTTCTATGCCAATGTTTCTTTGTTGACTTTCTGCCTTGATGATTTTGCTATCATGGTGTAAAAGTCTCCCACTATTATTGTATTACTGTCTATCTCTTTTCTTTCTTTGGTCTAGTGGAATTAGTTTTTTAAAGCTGGGGATTTTGATGTTAGGTGTATATATATTTAAAATTGCTATATCTTCTTATCAGGTTGATCCCTTTATCATTATATGATAGCTATTTTTTTTTAACTGCTGCTAATTTAAAGTCTGTTTTATTTGATACGAGAATGGCTACTCCTACTCTTTTGTTGTTGTTGTTGTTTCCATTTGCATGGATTATTTTCTCCCACCTCTTCACCTTGAGTCTAAAGGAGTCTTTGTGAGTTAGGTGGGATATTAAGGCAGAAGACATTTGGGTTGTGTTTTTTTTTAAATCCACTTTGCAATCTATATCTTTTTAGTGGGGTATTGAGACCATTTACATTCAGTTAATAATTATATGTAAAGTACTATTCTATTCATCATGCTAGTTGTTATCTGGTTTTATCTGATATGAGAATGGCTACTCCTACTCTTTTTTTTTGTTTGTTTCTCTATTGTGTTGGTGTTCTATAAAGCCTGTGAATTTTATGATTTCCAGAGTTTTTCTACTGGTATATTTCAACATTTTGTCTCAGTATGTAGTACTCCTTTGAATATTTCTTGTAGAGCTGGTCTAATGGTAACATATTCCCTCAGTGTGGGCTTGTCTGCAAAGGACTTTATTTCTCCTTCATTTATGAAACTTAGTTTTGCAGGATACAAAATCCTTGACTGACAGTTATTCTATTTGAGGAGATTGAAGATGGGGATCCAGTTCCTTCTGGCTTGTGGGGTTTCTTCTGAGAAGTCTGCTGTTACTCTGATAGGTTTACTTTTGTGAGTTATTTGATGCTTTTGTCTCATTATTCTTAAAATGACTTTGCATAGCTTAATGATTACATGCATTGAGAATGACCTTTTTGCAATGAATCTTCTGGAGGTTCTTTGGGCTTCTTGTATCTAGATGTTTAGATCTCTGGCTAAGCCAAGGAAGTTTTCTTCCATTATTTCCTCAAATAGAGTTTCCAACTTGTTGCTTTCTCTTATTCCTCAGGAACACCTATGATTCTTAACTTTGGATGTATTACATATTCCCACATTTCTTGGAGACTTTGTTTGGTTATCTTGATTCTTTTTTCTTATTGCTGTCTGATTGGGTTAATTCAAAAGCTTTGTCTTCAAGTTTTGGTATCCTTTCTTCTGCTTGTTCTAGTCTACTGTTAAAACTTTCCACTGCATTTTGTACTTCCCTAAATGTTTCCTTCATTTCCAGAATTTCAGCTGTGTGTGTTTGTGTGTGTGTGTGTGTGTGTGTGTGAGAGAGAGAGAGAGAGAGAGAGAGAGAGAGAGAGAGAGAGACAGACAGAGAAAGAAAGGGAGGGAAGAAGAATGTCTTGGAGAATTGTTCATTAATGTCCCGAATAGTTGGTTTTTTAAAAAAATGATGTTGGTTTTTTGGTTTTCAATATTCTCCTGAAGTTCATTTTATAATCAAACTTTTGAATTCTATGTCTGGAATTTCAAAAATTTCATTTTGGTTAGGGTTTTTTGCTGAACAGTTGTTATGTGGGGGTATTGGAGAACTCTGTTTTTTATATTGTCAGAATAATTTTTCTGGTTCCTTCTCATTTGGGTAAATTATTTCTTCTTATTTGAGGTTGGCAGAGGTCGATGTAGGCACTGAATGGTTCCTTTGGTTATATATAACCTTAGTGTGATGAGTTTCTCAATTGTTAGCTGGGCAGCCCTGTGCCATGTATTCACTGGCTCATGGTGTGCTGAGTGGTTGGAGTGGTTTGGAAAGTGTTGTTAGCTGATATTTGAGATCAGGTCTTCCCCAAAGCTGAGGTATTGTATCTGATTTGGTAGGCTGTACTGTTGACCTCTGACCTGGAGGTGGCACCTGTGGAAGAAAGTCTGCTATCATGGTGGCTGTAGGGTTTCTCCTTAGTGAGTGTTGCTCTGAGGCAGTCCCCAGCCAACTGAGACTGAGGGAGGGGCTCTGGAGATTGTCTAAGTTTTCCATCTGTATTGAACTTTCTGGGGGGAGTGCAGGGGAAAGGAGCTGAAACATCCCACAAATATGCACTCTTAGCTACCCCAGTGGGGACTAGGAGGAAATACCAGGCCACTGGGGTATAACTGTTGTGGAGAACAGTCACAGAAGAGTTCACAAGGGGAGTGACAAGTTGCTATGGCAACATGTCTCACTCAGCTCCCACCTACAAAAGATTATCTTTTTACCCTGACAAAGTGATTCAATAATTTCTCAAAAGAAATTATGTGAGAATAACACTTTGAAAAAAAAAAGGCCTAGGCTTGGTGGCTTAACCTGCAATCCCAGCACTTTGGGAGGCCGAGGCGAGTAGATTGCCTGAGCCTGCAGGTTCAAGACCAGCCCAGGCAACTTGGCGAGACTTCATCTCTACAATAAATCAAAAATTAGCTGGGTGTGGTAGCGTGTGCCTGTAGTTCCAGCTACTTGGAAGGCTGAGGTGGAAAGATTGTCAGAGTCCAGCAGGTTGACACTGGGGTGGCTGTGAGTATGTCACTGCACTCCAGCCTGGGCAACAAAGTGAGACTCCAACTCAAAATAAATAAATTAAATAAATAAAATAAAACCAATGAGTAGCTATCTTCCCACATAGCAAAACATAATAGAATTGGGGACTTTAGTGCAGAAGTAGACATAGAGTGACCTAGAAGACAAGAGAGTTTAGAAACCCACATATGTGTGTGCCTGTGTGTATATATGGGTGTGTATTGAAGGTGGAATTTCCAACCAGTAACAAAACAATGGCTTGGTCAATAAATGATATTCAAATAATGAGATATTTATCAAAGTTAGATTTTTTAAAAGTTTTTTCTTAAATCTAACTTCTTTTTTCTTTTTTCCTTTTTTTTTGAGTTGGAGTCTCACTTCATTGCCCAGGTTGGAGTGCAGTGGCACACTCATGACCACCCCAGCATCAACCTGCTAGGCTCTGGCGATCCTTCCTCCTCAGCCTTCCAAGTAGTCGGAATTACAGGCGTGCACTACCACACCCGGCTAATTTTTTGATTTATTGTAGAGGCAAGGTCTCACCAAGTTGCCCGGGCTGTTCTTGAACCCGTGGGCTCAGGCAATCCTCTTCCCTTAGCCCCCCAAAGCGCTGGGATTATAGGCTTGAGTCACTGCACCCAGGCCAAAGTTAGATTCTCACCTAGCACCATATACAAATACATTTCAGGCAAAGAGACATTAAAATTTAAGAAAGTGTTTGTGGTGATCATTGTGTTTGACCCTCCCTCCTTCCTCTCACATTGATTCACCCCAAAGAATTAATCTAAGACAATCAGGTTAATCACATTACCTTGGGAAGTAATTGGACCAAGACATGAGAAGAGTGTTGAAGCTTTGTGAAAAGATTTTCTAGTTTCTAAGAAAGATATACAGATAAATACAGTCCTTTTTGTTCCTCTGGATTTGCTATGAAGTCTGCATCTACTGATATATGGGCGATAAAAGACTGTAAAAATTAATACCAGACTGTTCACAGTGCCTGCCTTTACTGCAATTTAATTCTATATTGTCTGATCTTTTTACAAGAATGTATTCATTAACTAGTTGTATAAACATTTAAAAAATTCTTCTCATTATTATTTTTACTCAGGTTTCACTCTATACCCAGTCTGGAGTGCAGTGGCACAATCATGGTTCATCAGAACCTCGACCTCCTGGGCTCAAGTGATCCTTCTGCTTCAGTCTCCCAAGTAGCTGGGACTATAGGCACATGCTGCCACGCCTGGCTCTTTTTTTTTTTTTTTGTAGAGTTGAAATCTCCCTGTGTTGCCCAGGCTGGTCTCAAATTTGTGGGCTCAAGCAATCCTCTTGCCTCGGTTTTCCAAAGTGCTAGGATTATAGGCATGAGCCACCCCACCTAGCCCAACATTTAAAAAAATTCTAATTATTCAGCTGGGCTCACACCTATAATTCCAGCACTTTGAGAGGCCAAGGTGAGAGGACTGCCTGAGCCCACGGGTTTGAGCCCAGCCTAAGCAACTTGGCAAGACCTCATCTCTACAATATATCAAAAAATTAGGCGGATGTGGTGGCATGTGTCTGTAATTCTAGATACTTGGAAGGCTGAAGTGGAAGGATCACCTGAGCCCAGCAGGTCAAGGCTGTGGTGGCCATGAGCGTACCACTATACTCCAGCCTAAGCTACATACAGAGTGAGACTCTGACTCAAAAAAAAAAATCTGATTATTCTATTTAATCCTTATTAACTTAAGTCCTTTCTTGCTTTCTTTTTATTTACATTTGCCTGACATATCCCTGCCCTGTTCTCTTATTTTCAGCTTTTCAGCACATTTTAAGTCATCTTTGGTAAGCAGTCATTGGATTGCTTTGTTGTTTTTATTTCAACTGAGAGTCTGCTTGTTATGGGGGGGGGCTTCAAAATGTTGACATCTGTCGACATAACTGTTATGCCTGGTGTTACTTCTGTCATCTTACTTTATGCCTTAAGTTTTCTTTGTTTGCTTTCTATTTTGTCTTTTGCTATATGGGTAGTATTTTGTTTGCTTTTATCTTCTACAGTGATTTATAAACTAGACTTCCTGCTTTAAATCCTGTAAGTGGTGATGAAATTATGAATTAATTCTTACCTTCAAATGTATCCGTCAGAATTCAGTGAGGAAAATGATGATTCAGGCATTCCAGGAATGAAAGGTTTCATACAGGAACTAGGGACTGGCACAAACTTTGAAAAATCAGAGATGCTAAAGCCAGATGCTTGCCACCATCAAGATCTGGGCCAGAAGGTCTGAAGCAGGTGATTCTCAGGACTCACTGGGAAACTGCTATGAAATCGCAGACTGCTCATTTTTTGGGCTGCAACTGTCTCCAGAGAACAATGACTTCTCTTTCCAGATTTCTCAGATCTCTTTCCTGGGCAAAGGCTAACTCAGAGCCATATAGGGAAGACAGTTCTCGGAAACATAATTCCAGGCTTCTCTGCAGCAATGCAGAATGACAGTGAATTGGCAATAGACAGCCAACAAGCATGCTTATTCTTTTATTTAAAAATATGCAGTAACTTTTTACTCTTCTTTATATGGAATGAGACCTCAAATGTTCTTGCTTTCTCAATTCTCCCTATTTCTAGTCATTTGGACTAAACAACTTCAAATACAGTTTTTCAGAAGGGAGAAGGATGAGAATTCACCTATTAGGTACAATGTGCACAGGTGTCTGTGGTGGGAACACTTAAAGCCCAGACTTCTTCACCACTATACAATGCATTCATGTAACCAAAAGCTATTCGAAACCCCCTAAAGCGATTGAAATACAAAAACGTATTCATTTCAGTTTATGTTTATATCAAATTCCTATAACTACATTTATAATAATTGTGTGTGGGGGTGGGTGCGTATAACTGGTTTCAGTATTTATTTCCAGTTCTTTCCTTCTATCTGTCCTAAGATCTTACTTTGGGTTCATCTCATGATATTCTGGTAGCCATTATCAAGAAACTTTCAGGAGGAGTAATTGAGACATACATTTTCTTAGTTCTTATATTTCTGAGACCATCCATCTGTTTCAATGTCACATCAATTAGTAATTTTCCTAAATTAATAGGTAATGACACCTTTACACATCTCTGTAGACATTTCTTATCATCTTTTCTCACTCATTATTGTGAAAGGAAGATCTAAGAAATGCCAAGTTTTTGTTTTTGTTTTGTCAATTTCCTCTTTATGTTCTCACGATTAGATCATGTTGAAATTTGTCTTTAATTGCCAGGACTTTTGTGTTGATTATTTTTGGATAAAACACTTTGAATACACACTCAGACTGATTTTGTTTCTAAGGTCAAGACTATGTTCATTTATTCTTGTTTCAGCATTCCTTCCTCAGTGGTATAAATAAGATAGATCCTGGGCTCTCTTCTCCATATTAGCTGTTTTTATCTCTCATTTACATATTTTTATTCTTTTCTTCTGCTTTTTATTATAATTTCTCCAGTTTATTCTCTCACTAATATATTTTTGCAGTGTTATGTTTGTTATTTTTTTACACCCAAAATGTATGTAATATGTACTGTATTTTAAATCCCATGAATTTATTTCTAATATAACTAGTTGTTTTATTAATAAGCCTTGTTCCTATCAGCATGCTGAAAACACAAGGCAAAAAGTTTCTAAAAATATTTTGATTTCATACAAAAAAATCTTATTCAGAGGGAGAAAAATCTACATTTTACTCCAGAATATTCTCCCATTTTTATCCTCTTGAGATAAAGTTTATTTTCATAGGCCTGTGTTAATTATTTTCTTTTTGGTCATCCTTTTAGAGTGAGCTATATTCAGATCAGGGCCGGAGTCATAAATATAACTTACCCAGTTCCAGACTAGAAAGAGAGAGCATAGTAGATTCCCTATACATTAAATAAGCAGGCACCATATCAGAACTGTATTTGTACATTTGACCTACTTTGAAGACTCTTGGGCACTGTTAAAGATGGATGCTTAGAAGAAAGTCTCTCTATGAAGTGCATAATCCACTAAAAGCCCACAAGTCAAATGGCAGTTTCTGTCTTGGAATAGAAATTAAAATATCTGGAGTGACTAAGATGGAACTTCACCCTACACTGCAGTGAAGCCTTGCGAAATAAGTGCAAAGTTGACTGCTTTTTCTCAAGAGGCCAGATGTCAATCCTGACCCATTGTTAAGGAGATTACTTCATTCTCTCCAGAATCTGGAGAATGCACCTAGCTTGCTCATACAGAACAAGGACGGGGGCTGGAAGTATAATATCTAAATTCTCGGGTCAAATGTGAAAAAGATGTGATTATCCTGGAAGCAATGCATGGCCACTTATTCATGTTCCTAGAGATATGAAAAAAAGACAAGTAGGATTGAAAACAAAAGTAGAATCATTTCCAGGCAGGGACCAAGCCAAGAAAGGGGCCTAAGTCCTCCCCCTTACCCAGAGCACCCTCAGCCTTGATATCCCGTCCCTTGAATCAGAGTCATTGTCTGACTCTAATGCAAACACTGGCTCCATTGTGATTCTGCAGGGGCACAGCTCCACATGCTCTGCTTTCTACCCGCCTGGGGCTTCTCAGGCTTATCCCATTGAGCTGTGACTCAGGCAGTCAGCCAGAAGGGCCTCTATCCAGGGTGGTGCCTGGGGATTTGTGCTGATTTATTGCACAAGAGCTGCCAGGTAAATCCCTTTGCCATCCCATGGGAAATGTCAAGTCAGGGACAAAGTTTGGGTGCTCCCTGTTTGAATCCAGGGGTTTAGGTCAGAATGGATAGTGGCCAGGAACTTTCATTCTTATTTGTATCTGACTCTGAAGATATCTAGATGGACTTCAGGCTGCCTGAAAAGTTCTAGAAAAATTCTAGGTTCCACAAGTCAAACGTCGTAAGGAGTTCTCATGAAGACTAGGGGATGGAGCAATACAGTATGAAATAAACGAGGTCTCCAGGGTGGCATAGTGCAATGTTTCGCAAGCTTACTGTACATTAGACTTGTCTACGGAGCTTATAAATGTGTAGATTCCTGAGCCACATTCCCTGAGATTTTAATCCATAAATCTGGAGTTGAGATTAGTAATCCACATTTTTATGAGCAGATCAAACTGATTCTAACGCAATAAGGTCACATAGCAAGCTCCACTTAGAAAAACACTGATTTATGGGGGTGTTGACAAAGTGAGCACTTAGATCAATCTGCTCTGATAAGAATCTGGGCCAAGAATGGGTTCCTCAGGAACTGCAGGAGGGTGACTATAAGCATTCTCCTTCTACCAGCACTGTCTTGCACTTAGCCAGACTTCCTCAGCAACCAGGGTTCCGGTAGCATTTAATCTTATGCAGTCCTGTCAAGTTAGGTGAAGCTATCCTAGAGGTCAAAGACAGTAGCAAGTAAAGGGAAGAAACCTTCCTTCTGGTGGGGTCAGACTGATGAGCTCTGTAGGGAAATTCCAGTGACAGAGTGATATTAATCAGTGTGCCTGGCCACACCCCCTCTAAGGAAAACTCCCCCACCCACAGCCCCTCATTTCCAGATGGCCATATTGAGTACCATAAGAAGGTGTTTCTTCTAGCCACAGCTGATTAGACCAAGGACGGTCTGAACCCAAGGAGGCCAATCCTCAGGTAACATAGGACATGAACGGGCATGAACAAATATAAACTAGGCCAATCAGATTACCTCTGTTGAATTTGAATTGGGAAACAGGGAGAATACACGCCAGTTATCAGTAGGTCACAGTTTATCAAAAGGTCATGTCATAGCAAAAAAGGCTGGGACATTAGATACTAAATTCAATAAACATTGAGCAAGTATGTTGTGCCAGCCTGGTTCATAGCCATAGGAATCATGCGAAAGGAGAGACTGCAGGTTAGTGGGGAGAAGAAAGCAGAAAGCAAACAGAGAAGTAGAAAGTCAAGAAATTTTGAGAAATGAGAAAAATGAGAAGCCTGATTAACAGCCCCAAGTATAAGCAGATTATAAATGCTCTCCAGCTCAAAGAGCACATAGCCTTACTTGAGCACGCTTAAGAGGGTCTCTATTCCTGGCAATAAAATATCCATAAACAATGAAATGGAACCAACATTTAATGAGCTCTTATTGTATGCAAGGTACTTGATGAGTGTTCCATGTGTACTTTTTCATTTATACTCATAGTTGTACTAAAAAATATGCATTATTGTGCTTATCTGTTTTACTTTACCTTCTTACTGTAGAGGTAAGGAATTGATGGACTGTCTAACCCTAACATGTCCAATATGGTAGCCAGTAGTCACATGTGACTATTTTTTTTTTTTGAGTTGGAGTCTTGCTCTGTCGCCCAGGCTGGAGTGCAGTGGCCGCTCCTGGCCACCACAGCCTCAACCTGCTGGGCTCAGGCGATCCTTCAGCCTCAGCCTTCTAAGTAGCTGGAACTATAGGCGTGCGCTACCACGCCCAGCTAATTTTTGATTTATTGTAGAGATGAGGTCTCACCAAGTTTCCCAGGCGGGTCTCGAACCCACGGGCTCAGGCAATCCACTCACCTCAGCCTCCCAAGGCGCGGCATTACAGGCTGAGCCACCAAGCCCGGCCCACATGTGACTATTAAGCACTTAAAATGTAATTAGTCCAAACTGAGATGTGCTGTAAGTGTAAAATACACACCAAATTTTGAGAAATAGTACAAAGCCAAAAAAGAATGTAAAATACCTCAATAATTTTTAATTAATAACATGATAAATGATACATGTTGGATATAGTGAATTGAATAAAACATTAAAATTAATTTCACTTCTTTATTTTTATTTGTTATTATTATTAATTATTTTGAGCCAGGGTCTTGTCAGTTGTCCAGATTGGAGTGCAGTGGCACGATCATGGCTCACTGTAGCCTCAAAATCTTGGGCTCAAGTCATTCTCCAGCCTCAGCCTCCTGAGCAGCTGGGATTACAGGCACACCCCACCACACCTGACTAATATTTTTGTTTGTTTGTGGAGACAAAGTCTTGCTATGTTACCCGGACTGGTCTCGATCTCCTGGGCACAAGCAATCCTCTTGCTTCGGTCTCCCAAAGTGCTGGAATTACAGGCATGAGCCACCATGCTCAGCCTCTTTTTACTTATTAAATGCAGCTACTAAAAAATTTAAAATTACATACGTGGCTCACATTTGTGACTTACATTACGTTTCTTTGGGACAGCACTGGTCTAGATTGTATCTTCTGGGACAAAAATTGTGACACACAAAAGGAAAAAAAAGTTTCGGACTCCCTCGATGAGGTCATACTCACCCACAGTCCTCACATTGGAAACTAAATTCAATAACTATTGAGCAAGTATATTGTGCTATTTCCAAAGATGGCTGCCATAATTCTTCCCCTGCCTGTATAAGCATGCCCCTCCTCCCATCAAGGAGCGGAACCTATTTCCCCTTCCCTTGAATCTGGCCTGGCCTAGTAACCTGCTTTGATCCATAGAGTGTGTCGGAAGTAATGCTATGCCAGTTGGGGTGTAGCCTTTAAGAGGCCTGTCAGCTCTTAATTTTGCTCTTGCCAATCGTTATGCTATGAAGAAGCTTCGGCTGGACTACTGAATAAACAGAAAGAGCAAGGCCATGTAGAGGAGCATTTAAGTGCCAGACTTGTGAGTGAGGCCTTCTAGAATTTTCCAGCACCCCCGAAGCAACCAGCCACACAGCCTAACAAATGATCCCAGCAGATACCCTGTGGAACAAACTACTTACAGTGCAAGAGGCAGAGCCATGAGAAACAAGAAATCATTATTTCAAGCCACTAAGTTTGGGAGTGGTTTGTTACATAGCAACAAATAATTAAGGTGTGCCTTCTGTGTCAAAACCCTGTGTTAGGCGGACCCCGGGAGTAACAGCATAACCAAGAATGCTTCCTGCCCTCAATGAGCACAGACTCTCAAAAAGGACATCATACATGGAAACAAAAATAATTTTAACAGGGGATGTTGGAGCCCCGGGGTCGGTGTTTTAAGTTGAACACTGGAGTGGTTGCTGGTTACTGAGGTGCCTTAAACCAGACTTACCATCTTGAGCCCAGGCCTGCAGGTTAAGCTCTCTCTGCTGGTTTCCAGCAGGTCTTTTTCAGTGGTTGCTTCCACCTATTGGGTAAGGCCCTTTTCTCCCCCCATCCAAGCCGGATGAGAAGGCTGCCTCTCCAGAATCTGGCTTCCCCAAAAGACAGATTCACAGGCCTAACCGCTCCCAGTAGGAGCACTGGCAGAGAGAAAAAGAATTGCAAATATGGGGAAATAGCATAAGTACTGAACTCTTACAAAGTTTCGTATTCTCCACTGGGCCAGACTTCCTGATGTCTCCCTAAAATATAGTAAGTAAGAGCCTATGGGGCTTTCAACCTCCACTTTTAATTTTTTTTTTTTATTGTTGTTGGAGTCTCAGTCTGTCACCCAGGCTGGAGTGCAGTGGCACAATCACCACTCACCACAGTCTCGACCTCCTGGGCTCAGGCAATCCTTCTGCCTCAGCCTCCCAAGTAGCTGGGACTATACAGTTGCATACCACCACACCCGGCTAATTTTTAAAACAATTTTTTTTTTTTTTAGAAACAAAGTCTGGCTATGTGGCGCAGCTAGTCTACAACACCTGACCTCGAGCAGTATTCTTGCCTCGGCCTCCCAAAGTGTTAGGATTACAGATGTGAGCCACCATGCCCGGCCTAACCTCTACTTTTGTTTCCAAAGATGAAGCTTACCTTCTATGTTCCCTTCTGACTCTATATCAATAGTTTTCTGGGCTGAATGGTTTTTGCTTTTTGTTGTTGTTGCTGTTTTCTCCCATTGTGGTCCCTCTGCCCAGCTTTAAGGCGCCATCTTGGCACAAAAATAGGTTTTCCTTTGTCTCAAGTTGGCCATTTGCATCTCTGTGGCCTTCTTGACTGGGCGACACCCACTTGATTAGGCATTTGCCCCATGTGGGTCCAGAGGCCCTCATTTACATTTCCCGACAATAGTGAATGGCTTAAGGGCTGTTGAAATACAGTTACTAAACAGTGAATAATTCAGCCAGAAAGCCAGCTCTCTAAGGTTTGCATTTAGAGCATATCTGAGAGCTCTAAACCCTTTGGCATTGGCACCAGGATGGCCATTGAAAGTAGAAGCAGAGCATAAAAACGAGAGGAACTCCACCTCCACCTAGTGCAGACCCTCTGTCACTTCTCACTTATGGCTTCTTCAATAACCCAGGGAGAAAGTTTCTGGTAGCTAAAACTAAACCCACAAAGCAGAGTCACTGTTTAGGTTCTAAATAGAGTCAGTACATAAGACAACAATCATGCATGGTCAAATTTATCCTTCAACATCCTTTAACGCCTGCAAATGGTACAGACATTTTTGTGTATTTGCAACACTGGACAGCAATTCTTATGGCCATTGGGAGTGAACCACCATTGAGCAATACACAAAAGGGAGGAACAAAAGTAAAGTCCACTGAACGATGTCTGTTTTCAAAGCACGTGGGCTTGAGGATAACTGCTAAATCCCCAACCATAGTGTTCTTATTCTTCACACATTCCTAGTAGGGAACTGGGATCAGTAGAGAATGACAACCACAGTCACCAACACTCGGGATACAGGCACTGTTCTCACTGCCTTGTGTATATTAACTCCTGCTATCTTCGCTATGATAGGAATTGTTATCCTTATTCTACAGAAGAATAAACTGAGGGATACAGAGCTTGTGGAAATTACCTGAGGTTTCTCACTAGAATGTTCAGGGAGACAGGGCTCAGGGGGCAGGTAATGACAGGACTAACCATGCTACCAAAATGGCACAAAGATTACTTCAAACTCAAAGATTACATTAGAGATATAGACGATGCAAAAAGAACCCTTTTCTGAGCTTCTCTTACCTAAAGGCAGAGCTTTATGAGAATGAAGTAACCATAAATCCCCTCTCCTGGAGAGCTCATAGCCAAGAAGACAGCCCATCCGCACCAGAGTGAGAAATGGCATAAGCAAACTTTATCACAGACTGTCATACATTTCATTTGTCTCCCCTGAAATCTCATTTGTTTTCCCATAGAAGCCCTTTCTCTCTGTCCCCTCTCCTCTATTAAGCTGGTATATAAAGCTTTATCTATAACTGTTCAGCAGTCAGTGTTCCCCCATACGAGAGGAGACTCAAAAAACCTGGAAATCTCTTTTGGAGGGTGGGCCCCTTGTGGTACAGGCTTCCCCTACTAGGTAAGTGTTCTAGGAACCCACTAGCCTCAGTGTACCAGCTAGCGTTGCTGTTGTGATAGGTTGCGTTCTGTTTCAGTGAATTTTTTTTTGAGATTCTTTCACCATGCTGAGTGTTCAGTTTCTGACCAAAAATGGCATAACCCCCATGCCCCACCCTCTCTATTCAACCAATCTCGCCCTGAGTGGCTTTTTTTGGTTGTTGTTTCCCAAGATGAAAAAAGCCCTCAAAGGGAAACAGTTTGCTAATGTGAAAGAGGTGAAATAAAAAACATTAGCACTAAAAGGCATCAAAATTGATGAGTTTGAACACTGTTTTGAGCAGTGGAAAAGGTGTCTCGAGGTGTACTGCATCAAATAGAGAACACTTTTGTTAGGTCACACCCCCAGCGGGGCCTCCAGAATGTTAGGTCAGGTCTGCTGAGGGTGTGGGTGTCTGGTGTGGGATCTAATGCTGCATGAAAGAGGCCAAAGAATTACACAGCAGTTAGGTTACAAAAATATCGTTTATTTAGAAAGTAAATTAGAGCCAGAGAAAGAGAGGTAGGGAAGCTAGGGAAGGGGGCCAAAGCCAGGAAACATGGCGACAGTCATAGCTCAAAAACAACATGGCCACACCAGAATCTAGTAGGGCAGTGGTGACTGGCTACTTGTGGTTGAATACTTTTCATCCTTCCCTTTGATGGGGCAGGTGTTTAACGTGGTTGGGTGGTGGTCTGTTCCACATCATCACGGTTCCTTTTTGCTACCGTGTGCTACCTCTTCAGAGTCGAACCCAGGAGGCAAGTAGGACTGGTGAGGGGACAGACCTCTCCTGTACTGCCCATCTAGATGCTGCTGATTATTACGCACCCAGCGTCATAATATCAGTGTTGGCTCGAAACTGCCAGGTGAGGCCATCAGGGCACATGCCCTCTGTCCCTATCCTGTGCCGTCAAGCACCTCACAGGTAGGCTGCTCCCAAGAGCAGAGCAGGAGCCAAGTGGGGCAGGGGTCCTGTTCTTCTCAGCCTGGCCAGCACTGACTATTTCCTCTCCTGGCAGATTTTAGGATTTCCCATTCTCCTCCCTGATGCATTTCCTGCTCAAAGTAACTTTTTTCCTAGGCCAACTCAGCTTCACTCGAATTCAGGCAAAACGAGAGATGCAGAGAAAAATAAAAACTGGCCAGTTATTTCAGTCTATTGTTCACACTCCAGAGATACTATATAATGACTCAATCCTGTACTCACCCATTCTGCTCCATCCCACGACCCTGAAGGCATTGTCTGAGTGTTTTGTTTGCATTGTTCAGAGGTTCTCTTAATCAAGTTCAAATTTACATCTCCTCAATGGAAAAGAGAGGTGCAGGCAGCACTGTGGCTCTTGGATATTGACCACTCCGTGAAAGACCACACCGTGCATGTGTCTTTTGCGACGTCCAACGCTCACCCCCACCTCCTCTTCCTACCTACTTGTCTTCCGGCTGTTAATCTTTTACTCCCATCCAGCTGGTCTCTTGATTGCTCCCTGAACTTGCCTTGTGTTTTTCGACCTCAGAGCCTTTGCCCCCACCACCGAGTGTCCTCCCTACATCTTTCTGCCCAGCCAAATCAGATTCATTTCACCCTTATTCAACACCAACCGTGGGGCAGCACTTTCCCAGGCGTTATCTCATCCTGCAAGGCCTGGCATAAATTTCTTCTTATCTGTGAAGCTTTCTGGGGCTACCCCAGCTGGAAGTGACCACTTCCTCCTTTCTTTCACACTTATTGTCCATGCGACTCATTTGGCACTTAATGCATCCTATGTTTTATAACTAATCATTCACTGGCTCATTCATTTATTTAACAAGCACTTAACTGGGTGATTATGATTTTCCGGACACTGTGGTAGATGCTGGAGAGATGGAGATGAAGAAGACACACAGGTTGTCCCCAAGAAAGTCTAGTGGTTGAAACTAGCACATAAGGAGATGCTTGTCATAATACTACGATGAGTGTAGGTCACGCTTCAGAAGTGCAGCAGACGGCTCTGTGTTGAATGAGGAGAAAGTGGCCCAGTGAAGGTGGAGAAAGAGCACATTTTCAGGAGGGACAAGAAAAGCAGGTGTTCAGAGCTCAGGTGCAGCTGAGAGCATGGATGGGGCATACAGGCAGCACTTGCTGCTAGGTCAGAGAATGTTGCCAAAGCATAGAATGTGCAGGATGTAACTGAAAGGCCTAGAATTCCAGGCTTAGAAGCTTGACTTCATTCTGAGGGTCATGTTGTGCCATCGAGGGTTTTAAGCAAGGGATTGACTTGAGCTTTGCGGTTCAAGACCACTCTGACTACACTGTGAAGGATGGATAAATGGATAAAACCAGGGAGAGCTTTGTGGCAGGAAACAGTTAAGAGGCTGTGCCAATAGCCCAAAGCAAGAGACATGAGGGTGATGAATGCCACCTTCTGCCTCGGGAATGAGGGGACTGGATTTGAGAAATATAGGATATGAAACCCAACAATGGTCACTGCTCTGGAGGGCCTCACAACTGAAGACTGTAGGAAATACAAACAACACAATGTCTGGACCTCGTAATGGAGATTTAAAAAGTACCATCTGACACGGAGATGCAGCAGCTGACACTAAGAAATGTGGACCATACCACGGACTTGTCATTCTTCTCTTTTTTTTGAGTTGGAATCTCATTCTGTTGCCCAGGATAGCACGCTCACTTGCCACCCCAGCGTCAACCTGCTGGGCTCAGGCAATCCTCCTGCATCAACCTTCCAAGTCACCAGAAATACAGGTGTGTGCGACCAAGTCTGGCTAATTTTTTTTTTTCAAGTTGGAGTCTCACTCCATCCGTCACCCAGGCTGGATTGCAGTGACACACTCACAGCCATCCCAGTGTCAACTTGCTAGGCTCCGGTGATTCTTCCTCCTCAGCCTTCCAAGTAGCAGAACTACAGACACACTCTACCATGCCCACCTAATTTTTGATATATTGCAGAGACAAGATCTTGCCAAGTTGCCCAGGCTGATCTCGAACCCACAGTCTCAGGCAATCCACTCACCTCAGCCTCCCAAAGTGCTGGGATTACAGGCTGAGCCACTGAGCCTGGCCTTGTTCTTATAACCTGGTTGTTTGTGTATAGGTGTTAGAGTTCCTCTAGATTGCAAGCTCATTGAGGGCAGGATCCCTGGGAAAGTATGTCAGCTGAAAAGTATGGCAGCTCTTGTGACAAGCCAAGGATTCTACTCTTTGTGTCAGGGGGTGGATGGGATCTTGGGGAAGCCCATTCTGCAGCAGGCAGATCAGGAGTTGCAGCTACAGGGACAGGGCAGGGAAAAAGCATCCAGACATGCTCCCAACAGGCCACGAAGGGGATGCCCAGAGGACAGAACTGGAGCCAGATTAGACTAAGTTCACATCTCTGCTGTGCCATTAGCCACTTAAGTGATCTTGGGCAAATAACTTAGACTCTGTCGGTCTCAACTCTTTTATTTGTAAAATGAAGATAATATTACTTACCTCACTGTGTCGATTTCATTGTTATGGAAAATAGTAAAGGGAAATCTCTAAGCATGTGCCTAGTAACTCGGGAGCACTCGTTGTTATAGATGTAGGTGTCCCTGATTTTGATTATTTTTTTTGTCTTGTCTGCTCCCCTCAATCTGTGAGATTCCTGGGTGCCGCAGGAAACTGTCTCACTCATAACTTACCCTCATTTGCTGCTGCAGTGCCTGGCACACAGTAGCATCTCAATCAATGTTTATTGGATACATTTGTTTATTTATCTATTTATCTATTTTTGAGTCAGGGTCTCATTCTGTCGCCCAGGCTGGAGTGCAGTGGCACACTCACGGCTACCGCAGCTTCAACCTACTGGGTTCAGGCAATCCTTCCACCTCTGCCTTCCACGTAGCTGGAACTACAGATGTGTGCCACCATGCCCGGCTAATTTTTTGATTTATTGTAGAGACGAAGTCTTGCCAAGTTGCCCGGGCTGGTCTCGAATCCCTGGGCTCAGGCAATCCTCTCGCCTCAGTCTCCCAAAGTGCTGGGATTAGAGGTGTGAGCCACTGTGCCTGGCCTCTTGGATACATTTATATGATCACTTGCTGTGTTACTTCAGAGCCCAGTTAAATTCTTTAATTTCACACATACTGCCTAACACGAGATAGCAAAACCAGGAAACAAATTTGACTATGACACAGTTCCTGCCCTCAAGGGGCAGAGATCATTCCAATACAAAGCAGAACTGTAAGTTCTCTAAGTCACTGTCCTGTGAGTTCTCTCCTCGATACTCTTCTCTTCCCTTTTTACACTGTGACCTGGGGCAACTGTATTCACTCACAAGACTTAAATCTATATATTTTTAAAAATTATTTTATTTTTGAGTTGTGGTCTCATGCTATCGCCCAGACTGGAACGCAGTGGCACAATCACAGGTCACCACAGCCCCAACCTCCTGGGTTCAGGCGATCCTCCTACCTCAGCCTCCCCATCAGCTGGGACTTCAGGCATGCACACCATCACGCTCAGCTAATTTTTTGTGTGTTTGTTTGTAGAGATGGGGTCTTGCTATGTTGCCTAGGCTGGTCTCAAACTCCTGGGCTCTTAGCCTCTCAAAGTGCTGGGATTACAGGTGTGAGCCAAAGCACTGGCCTAAATCTATATGTTGACAGCTTTCCACGTGTGTGTCTCATGCCTACTTGACATATCTGCTTGCAGTTTAATATCTGAGTTTCACCTAGACATTTCCACCTAGACCAGCTGTTCTTCCAGCATGGCTTTTCTCATTGGGTGGCATCATCATCCACCCAGATTCTCAGGCCATTAAGTTGGGAGCGACCTTTAATACCTGCCTCTCCCTCAGTGTCTACAGCCAATCAAATGTCAGGATTTCAAAGTAGGTTCAGAGTAGGTTCCCTCCTCTTCTTCCCACCGCCACGGTCACTACCACCTCTCAGGTGGCGATGGCACGATATCCTCTTGGTAGCTACACTTTTACTCTTCCTTCTCCTTGTAGACAGTAGCCAGAGAAGTCTTTAAAATTATGATTCAGGTCGGGCTTGGTGGCTCAGCCTGTAATCCCAGCACTTTGGACGGCCAAGGTGAGTGGATTGCCTGAGCCCGCGAGTTCAAGACCAGCCCGGGCAACTTGGTGAGATCTCGTCTCTACAATAAATTTTAAAGCATTAGCCGGGCTTGGTAGCATATACCTGTAGTTACGAAGACTTGGAAGGCTGAGGTGGAAGGATCGCTGGAGCCCAACGGGTCCACACTGGGGTGGCCTTGAGTGTGCCACTGTGCTCCAGCCTGGGCAAGAGTGAGACTCCAACTCAAAAAAAAAATTATGATTCAGACCATATTGCTTACTTATCTAAAAGACTTTAGTGGCTTCTATTACACTTGGGAAAAAATTCGAAATACTTGCCACCCCCATGATTGAACATCCCACTGACCTCTCCGTTCCTCTTTCTCCCCTCTCTGCTTCCTCGCCGTCTCAGCCACAGTGGTCTCCCTGCCCCATCTTCCTCTGGCCATGTGGGTCTTCCAGCTCCTTTTTTTCATGGAAGACTCTTGCCCCAACTCTTCTCTTAGGTAACTGACAATTCCAACTGGTCCATCAAGTCTCGATTTAAATGTTCATTCCCCTGGAAGGCCTTTCCTGGTCTCCCTGTCTAAACTAGATCACCCTCAAAGCAAGCATCACGATTCTTTTATCCCTTGTTCCTCTAGAGCACATATCACAACTTGCACAGGTGTACATATTTGTGCGACTCCTCGTTCGGTGTCTAGCCCCCATTCCCACCCCACCACGTGCACTCACGTGCACACTCTGATACAGAGACCCACTAAAGTCTGTCCATATTGTCAAGCCCCCAGAGAAGGGCATGACAAGGGCTCAAGCGCTCTACATTCCTGAACAATATTTCTGAACGTTAATAAAAGGTGTTCTTCCCCTTATCTCCTATGCACTCCCAGTAAGAAACTTCAGAGGATCCTTGACTTCCCTATGGTCCATGCCCAATCAACTGAAAGATGCAAATCCCCATTTACTCCCTTTTTAATGAGTGGTTATAAGTTTGAATAATATAGTATCAGTGTAATCATAAGCCTTGGGATTTGTATAACTTTTGTGTAATGCATGATGTCTTAGGCCTTGTAAACTCCCTTTACTCTATGGCAAGCTCGATTAACGCTTCTGCTGGGCCTTACTGATAAAAGCTGTGAGATACCTCTGATACCTGGCACTAGGAATTCTGGACCAAAAAGTATCACTGTCGATAAATGTGGCTGAAACTCAAGTTCTGTACAATGCTCTGCTGGTCACATGGCTAACGAATAGGTACTAACAATTCTGGACTTATAAAAGTGAACTGTAAAAGCTTGGAGGGTGAGCAGAACCAATTTAGAAAGACCTCCAGTTCGGCTCTGCTCCCTGGATTTGAACTCAGAAATACACTTCTTTCTACCAGTTCCCTGCCCCTTTGATTTATTGGTATCAGGGGGAGCAGCCAAGCATTACTCGGACCATAACAACCCAACTCTGTGGCCCACAGTGCATCTCTGGATCCCACACAGAGCTTGGTTCCTGAGACATGGTAGATCTTAGTTGAATGAATATGGTACAGGCTGTGAGGGAGAAACACACCAAAGCCTGGGAGAGTTCCAAGGAGGAGTTGAACCACCTCTGAATGGCAGATCAGAGAAGGCTTCAAGAAAGATAAAGCATTTGATGGAAGATTTGAAAACTGGGTGGGATGGAACAGGCAGAGGGGAGTGGTGCCTAGGGAGTGGGTGGAGGGAGGAGCTTTCCTGGTGAATGCACGACCTGGTTGGAGAAATCCAGGTGGTGTCTGAGACATGATGAGTAACCGGGATGTCTGGATTGTAGGGCTTGGGAAGGGGAGGAGAGCTAGAAAGGGCATGACAAGAGCTGGCTTTCGGACCAATTCTTGAATCTCCAGGAGGTGCTGAGGGATGGCTAGAGGCTTGCCCTGAACAAGGTGGCTCTTTACCTGGAGTGCAGGTACCCAGGATATTTCACAAAAATGTGTTTCCTTTAATGAGCTCCCACCCACAAGTTGGGGACCGTAAATGCAACACCTTTCAGCCTGTGCTGCTTCCTGTCCCACCCCCACCCAGGCACCTGGCTGGCAGGCTTGAGCCAATTCCCTATCAGCAGAGGAAACCAGACGCTGCTGCTTTCACGTCAGTGCTTGAATCTAGTTTCACATTGGGAAACGGGGATTTGGGTAATTTGCGGGGGAAAAAAAATTAGAACATAATTCAAGCAATTCCTCCAAAGGCATTTGATTCATGTTTGAATCAAGTCAAGGTGTAGACTCATTGAGGCCACTACAAAAATTCTTTCAGTGCACACAAGACTTCTGAGACTGTGATCCCCTTATTGAAGACACAAACATGGCTTTTGTACTCAATAGATTACAGTTTTAAAGGAGTATTTCTCAAGTGATTACCATCCACCCTGCTAGGTGCTTTCCACGAATTACTTCATTCCTCCCCATACTCACTCTATCAGGAAAGTATTGAGATCCATCTCTTAGATAAGGAAACTGAAGCTCAGAGGGATTAAGTAACTTGCCCAAGGTCACACAGCTTGTAGGCGGCCTGCATTTGCATTGAGGTCTGTCTGGCCTAAAGCCTATGCTCTCAGATATTCTGCTTTGTGGTTTTTCAAAGACAAAACATATTGACAAGATTTGGGGGAACCATCAAGATAACCTTTTTTTTTTTAAAAAAAAGTTTTGCTTTAAAATAGTTACCGATTCTACAAAAAACCTGTGGCCTTCACCCAATTCCCCCAATGATAACATATTGTATAACATAGTGCAATGTTAAAATTAGGAAATTGACATTGGTACGCTCCAGAGTTTATTCAGATTTCACTAGTTTTGCCATCAGGGTGTCAGGGTTACTTTAAACATTTTTATTAACTTCTTCTATTTTTAGAGACAGGATCCGCTGTGTCACCCAGGCTGGAATGCAGTGGTGTGATTACAGCTCACTGCAGCCTCAAACTCCTGGGCTCAAGCGATCCTCCTGCCTCAGCCTCCCAAAGTGCTGGAACTACAGGTGTGAGCCACTGTGCCTTGCCCTAGGGTTACTTTTATAGTTGAATTAAATTGGGGAGGGGCAAGGCAGGAGCCCATCTTCCCCCAAGCACTTTAATACTTGCCTAAAGTCCTGGGCTTCTTGAAACAGCAGGCCTGAAGAAGGGATGAATGGTCAGACACAGAAGCAACCATTTTTGTTGTGATGGACCTCAGGAAATGCTATATGCCCTTCCCAAGGGAACTCTTAGAATTCCTGCTTTTGGAACATGGGAGTGACTGGGGAGATGGCTTGAGTCTGGGTATTTGGAGACCTCTCAAACCCCGTGGGGCTACCTGAGGCCTGGCTGAGCCAAAATGCCTCTCTGTCCCATTGTCTGTCTCCTGGCAGCTGCCATAAGTGATAAGTCTGAATCACTGCTTACCCATCAGGAGGCTGGGGCTGTGAACCTGCTTGAATCACTGGCAACCAACCAGGACAGTCTTATCTGGAAAAACTCCCCCCAGGACAGCCTCAACCTGATGGAGGGAACAATGTCGGGAAATGAAGGCCCAAGCCTGGTTGTTAGGGCCCTGCCACCCACACTCCTTGCAGTGTTATTCCTGGCCAAAACAAAGATTTGCTGTCATTCAGACAGACTGTGGGAAGAGGTGCAAATGAGGCTTGGAAATGAAGAGGAAGTGGTTTGATGACAAGGGAAGTGATAGGAGATTGTTTACCCAGCTTTTAGATTTCATTATAAAGGCTTCTGAGAACCGCCTCCCTGGTTGCCATCGCCTCCCTGGTTGCCATCTGAGTAGCTAGGGTAGGTCTTTGACTTTCAGGTCAAATGTTGTAGCCACTTGGTTAATTTCCCTGCCAAACTATTTCTTTTTTGTTTTGCCTTGGTTTTTTTGTTTGTTTTTTGAGTTGGAGTCTCACTCTGTCACCCACACTGGAGTGCAGTGGCACACTCATGGCCACCGCAGCCTCGACCTGCTGGGCTCCGGAGATCCTTCTGCTTCAGCCTTCCAAGTAGCGGAACTACAGGCGTGCACTACCATGCCCAGCTAGTTTTTGTTTTATTGTAGAGATGAGGTCTCACCAAGTTGCCTGGGTGGGTCTCGAACCCGCAGGCTCAGACAATCCACTCGCCCCGGCCTCCCAAAGTGCTGGGATTACAGACTGAGTCACCGAGCCTGGCCTAAACTATTTCGCTTCTGAACTATAGAGACCCTGGAACAAAAGAGAAATCAGACCTCACAGTTCGGTGGGCAATTTCATCACCCCTTGATATGTCTGCAAAGACAGCTGGGCTTTGCCCCCTGCCCATCTCTCAGGTAAATCTGGTTACTGTCTTTAACTCTGTGACAGTAGTGTAGAGGCAGGAGAGGAATAATACCTTCCTCTCCATCATAAGGGCCATAAACGACACTCCTATAGCAAAAGACAGGTCAACAAGAGAAAAGATGGCGGATTTATTTAATCAAAGTTTTACGTGACACAGGAACCTTCAGAAATGAAGATCCAAGGGCAGCATACCTAGGGGGATTGTGTTCTGAGCCCGGACAGTAGGAAATCTTGTTAGAATGACAGGGTTTGTTCTTAGTGCATCACACTGGCTTCTAGAAATGACTCATTGTCTTACCAAATGCCAAAAAGTTCTCTGTTATGGTAGGGTGCCCTTAAAATTAATATGTTTAAGTCTTAACCTCCAGTGCCTTAGAATGTGACCTTATTTGGAAGCAGGGTCAGGGCAGATGTAATTAGTTAAGATGAGGTCATACTTATCTCAGTAGGGCTGGTCGCTAATCCAATACAACTGGTATCCTTATAAAAAGAGAAAATTCAGACACCAACATGAACACAAGGAGAATATCCTGTGAGGACAAAGGCAGATTGCAGGGTGATGCACCTACATGCCAAAGAACGTCAAATAGTGCCAGCAAGCCCCCAGAAGCTAGGAGAAGCCACGGAACTGATTCTTCCAGTCTTCAGAAGGAACCAACCCGGCCAACACTTTGATCTCAGACTTCCAACTTCCAGAATTCTGAGAAAATAAATAATCTGTTTTTAAACAACCCAGTTTGGGATACTTTGTTAGGGCAGTCTGGGAAACTAATGCATTGTCTTAAAAATTTCATTTCAGAATCTTTCTCAGAATTGATTTCAAGGTCACTGGTCCATGCTATGTGAAATCTACCTCTTTTTTACTTCTAATATCAAAATAGATTGTGCTATATTAGTTATCCCAATGCTTTTTCTGTTCTTAATAATTGCTACAGGCAAAAACAAAACAAAACAAACTTCAAAAAAAGGCTTAAAAGTATTTGTGGGCCAGGCAAGGTGACTCATGCCTGTAATCCCAGCACTTTGGAAGGCAGAGGTGAGAGGATTTTCCTGAGCCCACGGGTTTGAGACCAGCCTGGGGAACTTGGTGAGACCTCAACTCTACAATAAATCAAAAAATTAGCGGGGCATGGTGGTGCGTGCCTGTAGTTCCACCTACTTGGATGGCTGAGGCAGAAACATCACCTGAGCCCAGCAGACCGAGGCTGTGGTAGCCGGGAGCGTGCCACTGCACTCCAGCCTGGGCGACAGGATGAGACCCCCAACTGAAAAAAAAAAAGAAAGAAAAGAAAGAAAGAGAGTACTTGTGCTCAGATTAGTACCAGTCTTTTTTTCCTGAAAAACAAAACAAAAAAGAAATCAAAAATAAAAATATAACTAAAACCTAGCTGTACCCAACATTTCTGACTTAGTCCAAATGGACAAGGGGACTGATGTTGGTAAAATACTACCATGTTCTCAGCAGACACATGACACCTGAATTGGGCATAAATGGTTCAGACCTCGGATGCATGTGAAAGGGAGAGTCATTCTAGAAATTACAGAACAACCGTTGCTGGAAGAAAGATGACCTTAGAAAATGAACGTGCTTACACAAATAGGATTCACATCCCTGTGGAGGAGAGGGGTCCTGTCAATGCATCCAACACAGTGGTGCACTTCAGACAGAGACAATTGGGCCATTGAGCTCCAGGGGGCCCTTGCAGAAATTCCTGTTATCCCACAGGTCACTGGGACATGGTACACATGTAACCTGGTCATGGGGTCCTGGCACTTCTGCCCCAGCTCTAAAGCCTACTTGTTCTGGAGTGCTGGCTACTGTCGATATAGGTCAGTTTGTTTTGAGGACACACTTGGAAAGCCCCCAACTATGTCTTCACCTGTCTTGAGGTCCTCTCAGAGTGAAGGCTAGGGCTTGGGTGGTGGGCTGCAAGGGTTAACAGAAGGGAGAGAAGATGCTTCCCAGCATTCCCTCATCCCTGTCATACAGCTTTGCACAGTCTTTGCAAGATCTTCTGCTTTCCCAGTCTAAAGTAAGTAATTTTATTACAGGTGGGAAGAGAGAGAGGGCATGAGGGTGTTGTGTATGGGGTGGGGCTTTGCCACGAGTCTAGGCCTATGTAGTCCTACCAGTGGTACAAGGTTTAGAAGATTCTAGTGGGCCCTTTGAGGAGCCAGTGAGAACTGGACAGCTTCTAGTTCTTACTGCAGCTGCCCTGACTAAGCTTGGTCACAGCCTTACTGTCAACTGTCTCAAAAAGGGTACCTGTGGCAGAAGATGAAGGGGATAGAAAAAAAGTGGGGAAAGACCCAGGAACTGCCTGAGGAGCCCAGATGCTGAGCTCTCCAAGAAGAGAACTGACCTCTTTAAATGGCACTGCCCCTTTGGGCCAAGGATTCACTCAGGACCAACAGGGTCCACCTTGGGGACATCCAGAGCCCCTTCTTTGACACGTTTCTCACCCTCATCACATCCCCCAGAGTCACCTCAGTCTTCTTCTAGCCTTCCCTTCTCCTGACTGGTCCTGGTTTCATTCCAGGAAGGCATAGATCACATCTATAGTTGCTTGGTGTCCTTAGAAGAGATGCTGCAATGCAGCTCTCTCTCTCTCTCTCTCTCTCTCTCTCTCTGTGTATATACATATAAAGAATTCTCTCTCTATATATATAAAGACTATATATACATATATAAAAAATATACATATATATACATATATAAAAATATACATATATATACACACATATATATATATAAAGAATATATATTCTTTACACCTAGCCTCAAGTGATCCTCCTGCCTTAGCCTTCCAAGGTGCTGGGATTATAGGCATGAGCTTCTGTGCCCATTCTGTTTTGGTCTTTCATATTCCTCAGAACATAACATCAGTAAACTCTTTCTCTTGGTAATACTGACTGTCTTTCCTAACTCCACTCACACAGCTTGATACGCTATCAGTCTATTTGTTTAAACTGCTATAAGAAAACCTAGCAGAGGCAAGAGGAAAAGACAATTCTATCCTGCCACAGCAGCACAGCAGAAAAGAAACCCCCAGAGCCCAGCTGCATGGCGCAGAGAGGAGCCTTGCCAGAGGGTGGACACTCGTGCTGGGTTTTCCTGGCCGGGGACATAAAGAGTTAAGGAAGTGCACTTGGATGAGCTCTATAGCTTGAAACTCAAGCTCCCGAGGTCTCTTTCAGAATTCAGAGCCAAGGAAGTGTCTACTGTCAACAAATACCACCACTGGGCCAATAGCAAGACAGAGTGTGGTTCTGAGACAGGGCTTCTGGGTGTCACCAGGCAACAGACACAAAGGAGCCTGGATCAACTGCTCAGCAGATGATGATACCACCCCACAGCCCCACCCCCAGCGATTCCTGTCCCAGTACAGCCTGGTGGAAGAACCACCCGGCTCCACGTACCCCAAAATCAAATGCCCATCAGTCTCAGGATGGTGGCACAGAAAAAGCTCAATTTGGAAACTTCATTACAATGCGTTGAAAAGCTGGGCTGATGGAAAAGATTTGCAAGAAAAAAGCAAATATTGTTGCAAACAACAGCAAGACTCATCTGTCTTTCCTCTGTTCATGTCCTTCCAGGGTCAAGAAATGGGCACCCCTCACCGCTGATCTCATGGCTCTCCCTGTTGGATGCTGAATGGGAAGCTCTGGGCAAATTTACTAAATGACACTCAAGGGAAATGTAATATGAAACCGAAGGATGCTGGTTTTCCATTCCTACAAAGTACACTCCCTTCGTGTCACAGAGCCAGAGGGGTGAGCAATGGCCCATGCAAAACCCTCTTATCTGGAACTAATGGAGAGATGCAGAAATCCTTTTATGCCATCAGACAGTTATTTATTGAACATTTACAGCAATGGCAGGAGTTGGGCTGCATGCCGGGATTGCAGAGATGAATTGCTCCTTTTCCCAGGTAGTTAGGCCTACCGCGAACTGTTCACCACTGTATGCACCCTCTAAGCGGAAGACTCAAGTCTGTTTTCCCAGCCTGTCCCATACCTCCTTTCTCCAAAGCACCAATCCAATATATCCAATAGTTTTCCATATATTGCCTCATAGGTTTTCCCTAGGTTCCCCAAGCTCAACGTGCCCAAAACTCAAGGCTTTATCTCTCCATCACCAAACCTGTTCCGCTGCATGAGTTCTTTGTCTTAGTGCATAATATCCTACCTTTTCCCAGTTTGTGGGTTGACTTGAAAGCTAGGAGAGAGACCTGAAACAGACCCTACCCTAATGCTTTCAAAAGGTTCACAGTCCGGTTAAGACTTCCATTTTGGATCTTTGGCTCCTACAACATTGAGAAAATAAATGCCTGTTGTTCTAAGCCATCCAGTTGGAGGTACTTTGTTATGGCGGCCCTAGGAAATTAACATACTTCCACTAAACACTGTCCAAGAAGGGAGCCTGGAGTCTCCACTGAATCCTCCAGGGGAGGACTCCCTCTATCCTCTGCCTCTACTGTCTGCCTCCAGCCATGTCCATAGACTACCAAGCCTGTCCATCCCTCCATGAGATACCTCTGCCAATAACCCACTTGTCTTCATTTTCCCTACTCCACCTTGAAGTAGGACACTTCACTTCTTATCAGAATCCTTCCAAACTGCTGCCCCTGCCTCCAATAATATCTCTTGCCTATCTATCTGTTCTTTGAATTGCAGCCAGAATCATCTTTCTTTTGTTTGTCTTTGGGTCGAAGTCTCACTCTGTCGCCCAGGCTGGAGAGCAGTGGCATGATCACAGCTCACCACAGCCTCGACATCCTAGACTCAGGCAATTCTTCCATCTCAGCCATGTTGGGTCTATAACTGTATGCCACCACACCCTGCTAGTATTATTTTTATTTTTTAATTTTTTTGTAGAGATGACGTTTTGCTGTGTTGCCCCGGCCGGTCTCAAATTCCTGGGCTCAAATTGCTGAACTCAGCCTCCCAAAGTGCTGGGATTGCCCAAGCCACCGTGCCTAGCCAGAATCATCTTTTGAGGTGCCAATCTGAAATGCCACTTTCCTGATTAAAATCCTCATTCTTCGTTGCTTTTTAGGAGGAAGTTCAGTTCTCCTAAAGGACTCAAAAGACACAAAATGATGTGGCCTCTGGTCTCCTCTCTGTCCCCGTCTCCTGCCAGCTCTTGCCAGGATTATTATCCAGTAATACTGAACTTCTTTCTCTCCCTTAAATGTCCCAACATGTAAGAAATGTTCCATCTTGCCACCAACATTCCCATATGCCTTCCCCTCTGCCTGGAGCACTTTCCCCTGCCCTCTTCACCATCAGGACCCTGCTTCTCACATGACATTGTAATTGCTTCTTTATCTGCCCATATCCTGTCCCATACCCCAGCTCCCAGAGGGGAGTAAGCCTGTCTATCTCATTCATGGGTGTGTCTGCAGTGCCTGGCACAGTGCCTGGGATATAGTATGTACCCAACATTCATTTATTAATTGGCTGACTGACTAAAATATGACTTCTAAGCCCAGTGGGTCATTTCAGAGGAATGACAATAGTGTGACAAAGTAGTTCAGCAACACAGAAATAGGACTCAGCTGGACTCAGGGAGATCTCATCTCTGCAAAATATATATATATTTTGGTTAGAGTCTCACTCTGTCGCCCAGGCTGGAGTGCAGTGGAATGCTGACAGCCAACCCAGCCCTGACCTGCTGGGCTATGCCTCAGCCTTCTAAGTAGCCGGAACTACAGGTGTGCACTACCACACCCGACTAATTTTTTGATTTATTGTAGAGATGAGGTCTCGTCAAGTTGCCTAGCCTGTTCTTGAACCCATGGGCTCAGGCAATCCCCTCACCTCAGCCTCCCAAAGTGCTGGGATTACAGGCTTAAGCCACCACACCTGGCCTACAAAAAATATTTTAAAAAATTAGCTGAGTGTGGTGGTGCATGCCTGTAGTCTCACCCACTCGGGAAGCTGAGGCAGAAGGATTATCTGAACCCAAGAGGTTGAGGCTGCAGTGAGCCGTGATCATGCCACTATAGCCTGGGAGACAGAGTGAAACCTCAAATCAGAAAAAAAAAATCAGCATGTCAGCACTGTTCTGCCAGCTCAGTCTTACACAAAAGAAAAACATATCATGCCAGCCAGCAGCAGCAATCAGATTGTCAGACCATGTTCTTAGAAAGGGGAAAGGGAACATCTGGTCAACCCTATGCATTGGGTAGTGGGTCAGAGGGGTCCCCCAAGGAGAGAAACAAGGACAGAGCCCATGCAGGTCCCATCTGGGTTCAGAGCACCCCACCTGGATAGCGCTGCTGGCTCTGTCTGGTTCCAAGTACCAGAGAAGCACCTAGAAAATTTTAAGAAAGTCTCCCTAGAGTGTGTTTGTGAGAGCAAGGGGAGAGATGGAGGGGGCGAGTTCTCCCCTAGGTTGGACCATAACTTGGAAGCCAGGTACCAGGCACTGTCACTTCCTGCCAGGAAGGGGCTGGAATGGGGAGTGTACCTGGCAGAATGTGTTGAGCAAACCAGAGTCAGGCAGAGACCAACTGAGGGGCAGGGCAGGCCCTGGAAGAATGAATGGAGAATTAAGGTTATTTGTGTGTCCATTTCCAGCCCTAGGTGGCGTGCTCCTTCAAGGGAGGAACCAGGACTTCTGAGCTCTCTTATCCTTTCATGCCTTGAACAATGCCTGTCACCGTGTGGGTGCTAATAAATGAAGGGATAAAAAGATGAGGCCCGACGCCATGGCTCAAGCCTGTAATCCCAGCACTTTGGGAGGCCGAGGTGAGAGGATTGCTTGAACCCACAGGTTTGAGAACAGCCTGGTCAACTTGGAGAGACCTCTTCTCTACAATAAAAATAAAAAAATGAGCTGGGCGTGGTGGTGTGTGCCTGTAGTTCCAGCTCCTTGGAAGGCTGAGGCAGAAGGATCACTGGAGCCCAGCAGGTCGCTGCTGGGGTGGCCATGGGCATGCCACTGCACTCTAGCTTTGGTGATGGAGTGAGGCTCCAACTCTAAAATAATAATGATAATAAGAAGAATAATGACTGAAAGGCCCTGCCTTTGCCTGTTGAGACCATTCAGAATTTGGGACAAGCTTTGACTCTGTGGTTGGAACCATCAGCTGAACAAACCACAAAGAGCAGAGACTGCAGAGAAAGAGATGGCAGATCTGAGATCAGATGTCCCCTTCTCCCACACTCCAGAAGTGTTTTATCACGACTTTCACTCTCTCAGTGGCTGTGACTCGATGTTGCCCTCTTGCCACCACCTCGTCCCCTCAATCACGAGAGAGTTTCAGGAGCAGCTGTGCCTCCCATCAAGGACACAAAACCCTCCATTTTTTCCATTGAATGCCATCACTGTCACAGTATACCACTTATGAACAGTGAAACAATCCAAGGGGTCACTCTTGCTTCTTAATATGGTTCCCAAGTGGGTCTTCCAACCAACAACTGTAAATTTATGTCCCATGTCAAGCCACTCCTGGGATCTATCAGTCATTGTTTGCAGTCACCCAGACATCCTTGGTCCAAATAATTAACTGCTCCTTCGGAATGCTTACCTTTGCAGAATACCGCATGCTCATCGGAGCATGAAGAGGCTCCCAATAGGACTATCAAAATTGCATTTAAATACTGAGTAATTTATGGGTATGTTCATACACTTCATTAAGCTCTGGGTGACAGCTTGATGTGCAATTAACAAAGCAAAACAAAACCTGGCACAAAAGTCTTATTGAACAGACTTATCTCCCAGATGGTGGCTCTCGGCTGAGAGGGGTCTAGTGGAAGGGGGTGTCATTGGAGAGGAGAAGCAGCAAACATGAAGGCAGCTGTGGCCAGCTGTGTGGAGAAAACAAGATTTAAACCAGAGGGCTGGGGTCTGGCTAGGGGAGATCAGACCCGATAGGTGGTTTGGAAGGGTTGCTGATACCTCATTCTATGAAGTCAGCTTCTCTGAGTTGCAGAGTTGCAGGATTCCTGCCATGGCTGTACCCACCCAGCTCAGTAGAACCAGCAGGCAGACCGCAGGATGAACTGGTCACGGTGAGTTCCCCTGTAGCAGGACTTGGGCCAATGATCAGTGCTACTTTTATATGAAAATTCCATAGTCCTGCTCTGTCCCTCTAGACTTCCTTTCACATGGAAAGACTTCTGTATATCGATTCTCTCACCAAAGATAAGAAAACACCCTTGAAATATTAATAATAACAGCTAACATTAATCATGCCCTTAATGAGTGTCAGAAACTATAGTAAATTCAACCTATACCAAGATACTACACCAGGCCAAGGGTGGTAGCTCACGCCTATAATCCCAAGACTTTGGAAGGCCGAGGTGATAGGATTGCCTGAACCAATGGGTTCTAGACCAGCCTGGGCAACTTGGTGAAACCTCACCTCTACAATAAATAAAAAAAATTAACCAGCATGATGGCATGTGCCTGTAGTTTCAGCTACTCGGAAGACTGAGGCGGAAGGATCACCCGAGCCCAGCAGGTCGAGGCCGTGTTGAGCTTGCCACTGCACTCTAGCCTGGGTGACAGAGTGAGACTCCAACTCAAAAAAAAAAAGAGAGATACTACACTAAATATTATAACTTAGTATGTGCCTAGTTCTTTTGGGAGTGCTTTACACACATTATTTCTCAATCTTCACAGTAAGCCTGCCAGCTAAAGACCATTATTATTCCCATTTTTCAGATGAAGGAGCTGAGTCACAGAGAGGTTAAGTGAGTGCTTAGGACAGATACTAAAATTCACTGTCTTTATTGCTGTAACTTTGTGGTAAGTTTTGACATTGGGAAGTGTGAGTCTTCCAACTTTGCTCTACATTTCCAAGATTGCTTTGGGAACCTTGAATTTCCACATGGACTTCAGAAGCAGCTTGTGAATTTCTGCAAATAAGCCAACTGGGATTTTGATAGAGATTGTGTTGAATCTGTAGATTAATTTGGGGAGTACAGTAAGTCCCCTCCATACAAACCTCCCATTTGAGAACTTTCAAAGATGCAAATGTGCGTTCACATGTCCAGTCATATAAGTTAGCTCACATGTCTGGCATACATTGTCACGTGTATGCATCCCCCATAACTGTTGTGTTTTGTGTACTTTACTGTACTGCACTGCATAGAATACAGTAGTTACAGTATGTTTATTTCAAACCCAGGATGTCTGGAAGCAAGAGTAAAAGCAACAGTGATGTAGCTGGTACTGTATAGCTGATTGTGTTAGCTGTGTGGTACCTAGGTTAACTTTCTTGGGCTTACAACCGAACTGGACTTATGAACGTGCTTTTGGATTGGAACGTGTTCATATGTAGGGGACTTACTGCAATACCATTTTAACATTGTCGTTCAATCTATGAAGACGTAGATCCCCATTTATTCAAGTCTTCTTTCATCCCCTTCAACGATCTTTTATGGTTTTCAGAGTATAAGTTTTACACTTCTTTTGCTAAATTTTTCCTTGAGTATTGTATTCTTTTTCATTCTTTTCTTAATTTCATTTTCAGGTCGCTCATGGCAAGTGTGCAAAAGCACAACTGATTGTTGAACATTGATCTGGTGTCCTGCAGCCTTGCTGAACTTGTTTATTAGTTCTGGTAGAGTTTTTGAGAATTCTTTTGGGTTCTCCTCAGGATCGTACCATCTGCAAATAGAGATAGTTTTACTATTCTTTGCAATCTGAATGCCTCTTATTTCATTTTCTTGTCTAATATCTTTGGCTAAAAACAATGTTATAAAGAAGTGTTGAGAGCACTGTTCCCATCTTGTTCTTGATCTTAGGAGAAAGCATTCCATCTTTTACCATAAAGTATGATTTTTTTTTTGGTGAGTTCTTCATGGGTGCCTTTTGTTAGGTAAGGAAGTTTCCTTTTACTCATAACTTGTTGGGTGTTTTTTATTATGGAGATGAGCTGAATTTGTCAAATGCTTTTTCTGTATCAATTGAGATAATCACATGGTTTTATTCCTTTATTCTATTGATATTGTATTATGTTAATTGATTTTGAGATGTTAAACCAATCTTGCATTCCTGGAATAAACCCCATTTGGTCATGGTGTACACTTACTTTTATATATTGCAAGATGGCCAGGCTCAGTAGCTTAGCCTGTAATCTCAGCACTTTGGGAGGCTGAGGTGAGTGGATTGCCTGAGCCCACAGGTTCGAGACCAACCCAGGCAACTTGGCAACACCTCGTCTCTACATTAAGTTAAAAATGTGCGTGGTAGTGTGCCTCTGTAGTTCCGGCGACTTGAAAGGCTGAGACGGAAGGATCGCTGGAGCCCAGTAAGTCGACACTGGGGTAGTCATGACTGTGCCACTGAACTCCAGCCTGGGCAACAGAGTGAGACTCCAACTCAAGAAATAAATAAATAAAAATAAAAAATACACACACATATATATGTGTGTATATATATAACAAGATTTGGTTTGCTAGTATTTTGTTGAAGATTGGCCCTTTTGTTCTTGTTTTTGCTTCTTCTGCCTGTCCTGTGTGTTCTTCCTTGTCAGATGTGTCCCCATCAGAACAGTAAGAATCCAAGGACTGAGATCGTGGGTGAATCAAGAAGCCGGAAAGCTTGGTAGTTGTCAGGAGCACCACCTTTAGGAGTACTGGAATAACAGTTAACTCAGATTTCTACAGACTACTTTTTACATCAGTGATTCTTAAATTGTAATGTACAAAAGAATTATCTGCAACCAGGTATGGTGGCTCACACCTATAATCTCAGCTACTCAGGAAGATGAGTAGGAGGATTGCTTGAGGCCAGAAGTGTGAGACCAGCCTGGACAACATAGCAAGATCCCATCTGCTAAAAAAAAAAAATTTTTTTTTTTAAATTAACAGTGTGGAGTGGTGTGTCCCTAGTCTCAGGTACTCAGGAGGCTGAGGCAGGAAGATCACTTGAGCCCAGGAGTTCTAAAAAATAAAATAAGTTATTTAAACACAGATTTTGAGGTCCAGCCCCTAGTTTTCAATTTAGGAGATCTGAGTGGGGCTCAAGATTTGCATTTCTAACAAACTTAAGTGATACCAGTACTGATGGTTCATGAATCACACTTTTGGAAGCACTCGCTTACATGATTGGCTACTTGTAAATCGCTCAATTTCCCTGTGAAATACATGGCACCTTCCAAGGGAAATTTTAAAATACCCCTCATGTCTTAAAGCAGTGCCACTCACTAACAAGGAGCACTCCCATTGTTGAGATCTTGATTTCTAAATACCATTCTCTAATACAAGGAACCAGGGATCCCTGGAGAAATAGCTAACTCTTGGGCTGAGACATAGAAAATACAAGATGAGTTTAGAGCATCTTACTGTTCCAGAAAGTACAAAAGAGGGAAAAAAAGGATGGGAGGCTGAAAGCATATCAAACAAATAGAGGATCTAGGCCAGATGCAGTGGCTCACACCCTGAGTAAAATGGTGAGAACTTTGGGAGGCCAAGGCGAGAGGATTGTCTGAGGTCAGGAGTTTGAGACCAGCCTGAGTAACATTGTGAGGCCTTGTCCCTACAATAAATCAGAAAATTAGCCAGGTGTGGTGGTACATGCCTGTAGTTCTAACTACTCAGGAGGCAGAGACAGAAGGATCACCTGACTCCAGCAGGTAGAGGCTGCAGTAGCTGTGCTCCAGTCCAGGTGACAGAGTGAGATTCTAACTCAAAAATAAATCAATGAATAAATATAGAGGATCTAACTTGAAAGAGCTCCACTAGAGGCCAAAACTAAAATAATTAGAGCAATAAAATAAATAACAATAATATTATAATAAACCTAAAGAATCAAATAGAAATACACGCGTCCAAGCTGATAGAAATAGGCAAATGAATAAATAAATAATAGATAAGAGGGACAAAGTTTTTTACAGAAGAATCCAAATAACTTATAGATATTTCCCCTTTTAGGAGGGAGAACTTAATTCTTCTCCCCTTGAGCATGGACCACCCAGAAGAACTTCCAAAGAACAGAGTTTGGAAAGGGAATAAAAAATAACTGCAGAGAGGAAAGACCTAGAAGATTACCCTCCCCCCTTAACCAAATGGTTGAGGTTGCTGTGATCTGAATATTTGTGTTCCCTCAAAATTCAGATATTGAAATTCTAACCTCCAAGATGATGGATTTGGGAAGTGAGATTTTGGGAGGTGATTAGGTGATAAAGGTGGATCCCTCATCATTGAGACTTGTGCCTTTATAAAAGAGATCCCAAAGAGCTAGCCAGTCCTTTCTACCATATGAGGACACATCAGGAAGATGTCAACTATGAATCAGAAACAAGCCCTCACTGGACACTGAATATGCTAGCACCTTGATCGTGGACTTCCCAGGCTCCAGAACTGTGAGAAATAAATTTCTATTGTTTATAAGCCACTCAACCTATTATATTTTGTTATAGCAGCCTGAACAGACTCACACAAAAGCTAACATCACCAGTGTTAACACCATATCCCGTGTAATATTGATGGCATGAGAATGGTATGTTTCCTCTGTGATACTCCTTCCCAAATCCCATAAACCCAGTTTAATCATTAAAAAAAATTAGATAAAATCAAACTAAAGTCACACACTTGAAGAAAATATTTGCAAATTATACAGCTGATAAATGACTTGCAAAACTGAATAAGAATGAAACAACTTGGATAGTTACAGGAAGAATAATAGTGATTGCCTAGGAACAGGAGGGTGAAAGTGGCAGAGTAGGGCAGAAAGGAGCAATTACAAAGGGACACAAGAAAACTTTGGAGATGATAGATGTATTCATTATCTTAATTGCGGTGATGGCCTCAGGGCTCACAGGTATATACATGTCAAAGCTTATCAGATGGTATCCTTTCCATATATGCAGGCTTATTTACTCCATGACTTTTTCCTTCCTTGTAGTTTTCCAGAGGACAGGAATGAAGGATATTGTCTCACTGGTTAGATCCAATTGACCGTGACCCTTTATGTACATATGAGGGGTCTTTAATAAGTTCATGAAAATGCATATTATTAAAAAACTATGTGTGGAGTTCAAAAGTTTTTGCATCAAAATTAATTTATATTAACCTGTTATAACATATCTGAACAGGATCTAGTTTAAACCACTAAGAAGGTGATCAGTTTGAAAAAAGGTCCTATCAGAGCAAAATTAATTCTACTAAAATTCAGACAGGAACAAACATCCCATTCATGGTGAAGTTTGGGTGGAAGAATGGTGAAATCACTGGTGCTTTATGAAAAATATATGGGTACGATGTCCAAAGAAATCAGTAGATTACCAACGAATAACTCATTTTAAGAAGGAATGAGACAATATTAAAGATAAACCTCACAGCAAGAGACCACTCATATTTAATTTTTGAGAAAAAAATGTATCTTGTTCATGCCCTAATTAAAGAGGACCAGAGATTAACAGCTGAAACAATAGCCAATGTCATAGACATCTCAACTTGTTCAGCTTACACAATTCTGACTGAAAGATTAAAGTCAAGCAGACTTCCCACTTGAAGGGTGCCCAAATCATTGTGCCCAGATCAGATGCAGACATGAGCACAGCTTTATTTATTTATTTTATTTTTAAGGATGTTTTATTTTAAAGATGCAGGGTACCATTCAGGGTTAGGTATACAAATGTTCATTATACAGGTACCCTTGTTGATGAGGTGAGCCCTGCCCTCCCAGCAGTTTCCCACTACAGCCAAACACTTTCTTATAGTATTACAATTATTGTTCAAAGACTGCTTATGAGTGAGAACATGACAAGCACAGCTTTCAATGGAAAATTTTTAAAAGTGGGATCAAGATCCTGAAGCACTTCTTGGAAAAATTGTAGCAGGAATTAAACATGGCTTTACCAGTATGATCCTGAAGACAAAGCACAATCAAAGCAATGGCTACCAAGAGGTGGAAGTGGTCTAGTCAAAGCAAAAGCAGACCAATCAAGAGCAGAGGTCATGGTAACAGTTTTGGGGGATGCTCAGGGCATTTTTACTTGTTAACTTTCTGGATGCCAAGAATGATAGCATCTCCTTATTTTGAGAGTGTTTTGAGAAAGTCAACACTTTAGAAGAAAAATGTCCAGGAAAGCTTCCCCAGAAAGTTATTCTGCATCAGGACAATGCTCCTGCTCATTCCTGTCATCAAACCAGGGCAATTTTGTGAGAATTTCCATGGGAAATCATTAGCTATTCACCTCACAGTCCCTGATTTGACACCTTTTGACTTCTTTTTGTTTCCTAATCTTAAAGAGTCATTAAAGGGAACCCATTTTTTTTCTTCAGTTAATAATGTCAAAGAGACTGCACTGTCAAGGCTACATTCCCAGGACCCCCAGTTCTTTAGGGCTAGCCTAAATAGCTGGTATCATCACTTACAAAAGTGTCTTGAACTTGATGGAGCTTTTTGAGAAATAAAGTTCATGTTTTTTATATTTATCTTTTAATTCCATTTTTGCCAAGAACATTCTGAAGTACCCTCATACCACATTACTGGGACAGATAAACCAGTATTGATTGAACAGCTATTATATTCCTGGAACCATCACACAATAATATTGGTTAATCTCACAGAAACCTTGAGAGGTAGATAATAATATTACCAACTTCTAGATCGGAAAAGTAAGGCTTAGGCAATTAAATAACACCCCTAGTCATACAGCTAGCAAATTATGAAAAAGGGATTCAAAAGCAGTTATTCAAAAACCTGCCTTTCAGGGGAGAGAGGTAAGAATTTGTGTAACTATATTATAATCAATTATCCCAATTCCTGACAACCTGATGGTAGCCAATTAAGAATGAGAGATAGTGGCAATCCTCTTGGATCCCCCTTCTGCTCTGGGAGCTTTTCTGTCCTCCCAATAAATCCTACTTTTAAAAAAAAGAATCACAGATAAAATCATTGAAGCAAAATGACAAATTTTAATAACTTAAAGTAAAATATTGTTTAATATATAACAATGTTTTGTTTTGAAAGTAAAGAGGAAATTTTTGCATTATATTTTATTGAAAATTGGTTTTATTCCCTCCGGACCCCATTAAATGAATGTAGAATAAATGCTAAAGCAAGTTCGACCTGACTGTGGCAGCCACATGACTCCATCTGGTCTCAACTTGGAGTCAAGTGTTGGTTTAGAGAGAAAGAGGGCAAAGGGGGTTGTTGAGGGGGCTTTTGTCACATGTGGAAGTCCTGCGCTAGCTCAGGCATTTGCCTGCCTGGATTTCTAAAATCTCCCTTCTAGATCCTCCAGTCTGGTGTCCTATCTATTGGGACAACCATTTCTTCCTGAATTACTGATGCCTACTATTTTCCTAAACCACATCTGGGGAATCACTGTCCCCAGAGATACCGTGCTGGACCATTGGCCAAGTTTCTCCAGGTAGCATTGTATTCAGTAGGCTTAATGTCAAGCTCCGCTTCCCTGTATTTCGCTGAGTGGCCATTTATGCCTTGCTGACAAGTATGGTCATGCACCACATAACAACGCTTGTGCAATGTCAGGTGACATGCTCTTTCAGTGGAAATAGAGTGGCCATCCTCCAACTCAGCAGAGAGGGAGAGAAAGCCTCCCCTAGTTTGTGGTCTGCTGGAACAAAGGCTTCACCAGTGGTTAGTTTACAAAGGGCACAACTAAGAAAGACCCACACATTTGCATTCATCAAATGGTGTTATGTTAAGCACAGTCAGAAATGCTTCTGGTTAAGAGGAAAATATAATTTTATTATTTTCCCTTCTCAAAGAAACAATCCACAAACAAAAAACAGTTCACCTTAATGCACTGAAGGCAAACCACTCATTCCTTGAAGACGAATTTGGGCAAGACAATTTTGCAAAACTTACTGCAACATAAATGGTTTCTACCTTAAAAGCCTGCAACCACAAAAGAAGGTCACACTTGCTTGCAGTACCCGAATAATGATGATGTCAATCCCAGCAACTTGAATAGCTCCCTTCAAAGTGTCCCCTGGTTATTTCAGAGAGTCCCCAAGGGTTACCCAACCCAGTCTTGGCTGCAGACAGCATGTGGCAAGGCCCTGTCCCTCCTCTTCTGGTTGGCTGCCCACTCATCCCAAATCATGCCTGCTTTCCTGCCTCTCGTGAAGATGCCAGTGACTTTACCAAGGAGACTTTTCCTTGCGTTCCAGGAAACTATTGTCATGTCCCACATAATGATGTTTTCGTCAATGACTGATGGCATGTACAACAGTGGTCCCATCAGATTTTAATGGACTAGTATAATTTCTATCACCTAGTGACATCATAGTCATTGTAATGTCATAGTGCAAGGCATTGCTCATGTGTTTGTGGTGACACTGGTGTAAACAAACCCACTGTACTGCCAGTTGTATAAAAGTGTAGCACATACAATTATGTGCAGTACATAATACTTGATAAAGATAATAAACAATTATGTTACTGGTTTATGTATTTACAATACTTTATATTGTCAATTTAGAGTGTGCTCTTATTTTTTACAAAGTTAACTGTAAAACAGCCTCAGGCAGGTCCTCCAGAAGGTATTCTAGAAGAAAGCATTACTATCGCAGGAGACGACAGCTCCTTGTGTGTTACTGCTCCCGAGAACTTCCAGTGGGACAAAATGTGGAAGTGAAAGATGGTGACATGATGATCCTGGCCCTGTGGAGGCCTAGGTTAATGTGTATGTTTGTGTCTTTGTTCTTACCAAAGTTTAAAGATTTTTTTTTAAAAAACTAATTTTTAAAGTTTACAAAATAAGAATATTTAAGAGGAAACTATTTCTGTACAGCTGTACATGGTGTTTGTGGTTTAGGCTAAACGTTCAAAAAATTTAACAAATTTAAAAAACCTTATAAAGTGAAGAGGTTACGGTAAGTCAGGATAATATGCTATTGAAGAAAGAAAAATTGTTTTAATAGGTTTAGTATAGCCTAAGTGTCCAGTATTTATAAAGTCGACAAGAGTGCACAGTAATGTCAATAGACCACATTCTCTCAGCACTCTCTCACTGGCCCACCCAAAGCAACTTCCAGGTCTATAAGCTCCATTCATGGTAAATGCCCTAGACAAGGGCACCATTTTAAAATCTCTTATACTGTATTTGCACTGTACCTTATCTATGTTTAGATAGATTTAGATACACAAGTACTTGCCATTGTGTTACAATTGCCTATAGTACTGTACGGGTTTGTAGTCTAGAAGCAACAGGGTATACAATATAGCCTAGGTGTGGAGTAGGCTGTACCATCTAATTTGTATAAGTACACTCTACAAAATGTTCACACAATAGCGAAATCAACTAAGGATGCATTTCTCAAAACATATTCCCATTGTTAGGTGGCCCATTGTACAGTGACATCCGTTGGTGACAACATGTGCACACCCTGTGGCCCCAAGAAGGTGACTGGAGCCTGGGGAGGGGTCCTAAGGTTGGCCAACCCTGGAAAGCCCCTTCCCCTCAAGCTCCCATCTGGGCATGCAGGTCATGCTAAAGCCATGGGTGAAGTGTTTTCTGTGTCTGCTGACCAGATCTTGCAGCTGTGAGTAATGAATGTTCTTGTGCATCCTTCTTTGAGGCAGTCAGCCCCCGGGGCTGATTCACACCAGATTGGACACATCTCGATCAATGCTCATAACCTTTAGTTACGATTAGTTCACCTTTCGTTTATTGTAATACTAAAAATCCCACCCCTAGAGAGAATTCACAGCCATTTTGTGTACATGCGGCATATGTATAAGTGCGTTTTCATGCTACACCTGCTCCTGTCCTATGGAAAATGCTGTGTACCCTGTGTGACTTTTACAATCAGAAGCGATTTTTTTTCTTGTCCAGCCAGCCACTCCTGGATCACCTCCCCTGCAAATAAGTTCCCAAATAAAGCCCATGTCTCATCCATTGTCTCCGGGTCATTTCTTCAGCCTCTCGGACACAGTGCCTTCCCTTTTGGGGTCTTTGGGGGGTCTGGAATGACACCCATGACCATACTGAGATTCACAGCTCCCTACTCACTGACTTGATTTTCATGTCATTTTTTACATTTGTGATCTCAATTTTAACTGATCTCCCAACCTCCAGCCAGAGTGATCTTTCTAAAATGTGAAGCCGATCACTTTAAGCCTTTGTTGATGCTTCATAGCCCAGTAACGCCCAAGCTCTTAGCTTGTATACAAACATCTTCAAGATCTGCCTCAGCAGTTTTCTAGCTTTGCTTCCTGTCAATCTCCCAAACCCATGCAGCCTCTGGTCCAGACACACCAACCCCCCACCACCTTTGGAGCAAGCCTCATCCTATCTGGATCCTGTTCTCTTCCTCTGCCAAGGAGGCCTTTCCTCTTCTCTCCTGTCAAGCACCCACTTAATTTTCAACATGCAACTCTGTGTGACCTCTCTGACTCTGCCAGCAATTTTCTCTTCCATGCTCACCTAATAGTTTGTTTCTACCTGCAAAGGTCTGTTTCCATACCTGGCTCCTCTTACAGACCATGAGCTCCTCAAGGGAGAACTGTTGGATTCATCTCTGTGTAACCAGGGTGCCGGCTGTCTCCTTGTCCTACAGCCCTGTGCTGTGTCCACCCTGAACTCACCCAGGTGGCCCATGCAATAGCTCTGGAGGACTTCTGATTCCTCGTGGAGCAATGAAGACTGCGTGGAAGTGGTGAAGGATGACCCACATGGCACAACCCACACAAACAGAAAAACCCCTGCAGATGTCTTTGAAATTCCTCCTTGGTCATGCTGTAGAGAGGGGATTTTCTTTCTTTGCCTTGCAGCCAAGAGTAACTTGTTGTGTTGGCTCCTTTCTCCTCTCTCTCTATACATATATTTATTGAGCAATATATGTGTGTGCATACATGTATATACATATAAGAATTGGGTTTTGAAATGCAAACATAAGAGCACAAAATAAAAGTACTGTACTTCCTTTATACCGGTCCCACTCTCCAGAAATGACTACTCTGAACTCTTTCTATTCTGAGTTTTTCTTATTATTACCATGGTTACTTTAACTTCCATACTTATATCTTTATTTCATGCTTTCTTTCTTCATCTTAGACAGCATCTATTGACTCCTCAATAGATACTGTGAAATTGACTAGATGAATAGATATGGTGAAATTAACATACTCCATTCCCACCCCCTTTCTCCATTCCTTCTCTCCACTCTTGATCTTTGTGAGTGATAGTCTTTATTTGCATTCTTCTGACGGTTATCATTAAATAATAGACTTAAACCTCTCTATCTTGCTCCATCAAATCTATACAAGTTTATATACTCGCTCTCTATCAAAGTTTTCTTCCTATTTTTGTCAGTTCATCGTATTTTAATATGTCAAGAAATTCATGACATTTACATAAGGTAGTACAATTGCAATCAAGTTTGCTTGGCCTATGGGTTGATTTTTAAACCACAAGAAACTGTAAATAGAATCCAAATATTAGGACTAGGTAACTATTCCAGGTGATGTGACCTGGTTATGAGAAAGGGAAATGGAAACTTCTGCTGCTAACCTGTGAACCTGTCAGATCCCGGGAACTTTTTTCATTGTGCGTCTTTCATCACCTTTCTTTCCTTTTTTTTTTATTATAAAGATGTGGGGTACAATTCAGGGTTAGATATACAAACGTATACAAACGCTGTTTATGCAGGTACCCTTGTTGATGAGGTATGTTCCTCTCTCCCCTAGCAGTTTCCCTCAACAGCCAATCCCACCCCTCTCCCCTGACAGTTTCTCACTACTGTCAATCATTTTCTTATGGTATTATAATTGTTCAAGACTCACTAATGAGTGAGGACATATGGTACTCTGTTCTTTGTTTATGTGATAGATCACTGAGTATGAAAGACTCCAAATCCATCCAAGTTGCTGCAAAGTCCATATGTTTGTCCTTCTTTATGGCTGCATAATATTCCATTGTGTATATATACCACTTTTTTTTTTTATACAGTCCAGCTTCAATGGGCAGCATGGTTGGTTCCATATTTTTGCTATTGTGAATAGAGCTACAACAAGCATACACGTGCAGATATCTTTTTTGTAGAATGATTTGAGTTCCTCCGGGTATATTCCTAATAGGGGAATTGCTGGGTCATGTGGAAGGTCAATTTCTAGTTCTTTCAGAAACCACCACACTGTCTTCCAAAGAGGCTGCACTAGTTTGCATTCCCACCAGCAGTGTAGAAAAAGTTATTTTTTCTCCACATCCTTGCCAGCATCAGTTGTTGTTTGTTTTATTAATGATGGCTATTCTTACTGGGGTTAGGTGGTAAATCAATGTGGTTTTGACGTGCATT
>CAUYQG010032353.1:0-17252 GCA_963574415.1 Tarsius wallacei
GTAGAGATGAGGTCTTGCTTGCCCAGGCGGGTCTCGAACCCGCGGGCTCAGGCAATCCACTCACCTCAGCCTCCCAAAGGCGCGGGATTACAGGCTGAGCCACCGAGCCCGGCAATGTTAACTTCTAATGACTCTTTCAGAAGTCATTATTGTGCTTTCTTCAAAAAGACTACAAATGCAAGCCTTACCCAGAGTATGCAGGAAAATGTGAATAATAATTTTTCTGGTCTTGTTAAATTTTTACCATTTGAAGTTTTAGAACATAAAGGTAGAAAAACACAGCTTCCAACCATATCTTCTCTTGAATTCTTTTGGTTCACAATTATTACACTCCTCAAATATGGTTGCTTTTGTCATTGACTGCAGCCCTGACTTTAATAAAGTCCCACCATTTGGGAGGTTAGGCAAGATACCTGTGGACAGAGTTAAAAGAACAGTTTAACTCATGAAAGGAATGTCTGTATCTCATCTGGCACAGATTAAGACCAGCCTCAGAGAACATATCACCACACCAATTAGAAGCAAAAGAAAACAACAGGAAGAACCTGTTGGCAGTGCAGCACGATGGTCTCAAAAGCCCTTAGGAGACATAGATGAGACCATCCACTGTCTGAGACATGACATAGATCCTGTGGAAAAGGGTGGGGTGATTGCCCTGGGTGTCAGTAGGGAAGAGGGGAGGAATTTTTAAATGCCTGCAGCAAACCTCACTAACCTCTAGTGCTATAGGCAAACAGCTGTTCTACAATGGAAATGTATTTGGAAGAGAGCCAATACTTAGGTCAATGGTACCTTGAAATCATCATGTGTTCATTGTGAGTGAGAGTGGTACCAAGTCAATATCTCAGTACCAGTCTGGCAGTACAATTTTGCATAATCCTGAGAAAATATTCTATTAGCCAGTGGGAGCTATCCACTTACCAGGTCTTCCTCTTGGGACAGGGTCCCATTCATAGGTCTGTTGAAGGCTTTCATAGGAGTGAGTTCTGGAGCTCATTAAGGCTTATGGTCGACCTCATGCCCAGAATAAAAGAGCACCAGTGCCCTGAAGAAGAGAAACAGGGACTGAGATCCACACAGCTACCAGTCCACACTCAGGACAACCCACCTGGACAGCACTAGAGGAGCTTCCGAAAATTTTGAGGAAGGCTTCTTTGCCCACAAAGGGCTAAGAACAAGGGCATGGTTTGGTGAGAGACCTATACTCCAGTTGAAAAAATTACAAAAGCAAAGCAAGCAAGTCAAAAAGCTTGGGTATTCCAATCAGATTGCTTTCTACACAAGAACATCACTTTCATGATAAACTTATTTTTATAAAATGTTAAGATTAGCAGAAAATCAAGCTGTCCCTTTGAGCGCATTTTCCCCTCTGTCTAAAGCTTGTGAATTGAAGCCACTATTTTTGGCAGAATTGAAAATAGAATGTGGGTATTAGAAAAGATGCCATGGTTTTTCTTCTTGAACCATTTGAAAAGAAGTGCTGAGAAAGGCATCATTTTTAGTGTGCTCTTTTAGCGACTCGGGAAGAATTCGACTGCTTTATTGCTTGTGAACACACAGGCCCCAGGGCCCTATATTCTTAGGATAAAATGAGCTTTGGGACCTGAAGAGCTTCCACAGAGGCCTCTTTTATTGCTTACAAACTTCCTCTGTGATTAAGATCCATCCCAGACCTCAGCAGTTAGGTAGCACAGACCCCCACATCTGCATATCTGCTAGCCAATTTCCTCTCTGCTTAGGGGTTCCCAGACAAGTGCTAGAATTGGGTGGTTTTATTCCTTTCGGGACACGAATTGTAAAGCTGACATCCGGAATCTATTGTAATGAACACCTTAAGTCTGCTACACAATGGTCCTTTGCAAAGTGGTTTCCCTTTCAGATAAAGGCAGTTGTGGCTTTAGAATTTTTTTCCTTCGGTATATATTCTTTAATATACTATGAGGACAAAAGAAAAGAGAAACCTCATTCCTTCAATACAAATGAAGGAAAGGGTAGCAGAGTGGTGGGGGAGGGAGAGAGAACCTATATAAGAGAACTTTCTTATATAGGAATCCATATTCTGTGAAAACCCTGCACAGTTAAAAAAGTAACAAAAACTTTGTATTCTGTATGAATTTCTATGCCTCATATGTGAGTCAAAGATAGTGAAAGGTAACTTAGCTTTCCCTGAGAAGGCAAATAAATACAGCAGCAAGTTTCTTTGAAGGACTATTCTGAGATGAAAATGCTAATGTATTTCAATAAAGAAAAATAGAATTCACTAATCCATGATTAGATTTTAACAAGGATAACCAAAGAGTTTCTGATTTCCTTGAACTATACATTTAAAAGATCAACTCCTCTCTCCTCCAGCCCCTAGAATCTTGTTTCCTTAGACTGTGTCTACACAGTGACTGAGTCACTGTTTGCAAGGGTCATGAAACTAAGCTTCAGACCTCACTGTCTGTGATATAGCCTTGAGAGATGCAGAGCATTTGGTTAGATATGTATACAAGACTCAAGTCTTAAAATCCTTCCAAATTGATAATTTATAATATTCTGGATGATCTCATCCCCTTTGCCAGTTATAGAATAGGATAGCTTAAGGAGATCAACAGTCTGGCTCTATCTTCACCTGGAAGGAAGGGAGGGGGGAGAGAGGGAGGAGGAAAAAAACAGTTCTGGTAAGGGTTCCCAGTGTCCTCCCAGTTTCCAATTCAAATGGACCTCTCAGGGGCATTTGAGACTATTTACCCTCAAACTCTCATTCCTTAGCTCCAGTAATACTCCTAATTCTTTGTTGTCTATACCTTTGGTTGTTCTTTCTTTGTTCCTTTTTGTCCACCTGTCTCTAAAAGGCTGGTATGCTCAGGGTCCTATTCCTAGTTCTTTTTAAAATGATTTTGCAATTTACATGATCTCTTTAGATAATCTCATCTACTGTTATTCTATCAATAATTTCATCATCACTATTCTACCATCATTTCATCAGCTACCATCTATTTTTATCTGCTTGCTAAACTGATAGATGATCGATAGATAGATAGATAGACAGATAGATAAGATAGATAACCCACAGACGTATATATTTAACAAAACTTGCTGAAACAGACTCAGTGATTTTATTCCCTGAAATTCCACCACCTCCAAAAATATCACATCCATCCTCTGGTAATCTATATTTCAGTTAAAGGAATCAGCACTCCTTCCGATCCCTCATTATCATCTTTAATTACTTCTTTGACCTCAACTATCTCTTCTTACCTCTGCAGATAAAAAACTAAGAGGATACTCTTCTAAATTCCACTGAATTCCATCCCCCAAGACTCTCCTTTTCCCTTGCTTCAATTCTAGCCAGAACCTTTTTGTCTCTTTCCTGAATTGTTGCATTAGTCTATTGACTTTGTGTCCTGCTTCTACTCTCTAATGTCTAAGGTCTCTCTTCCTTTCTCAAACCAGAGTGATCTTTCTAAAATACATATTTGGTAAAGTTACTTCCCTTATCAAGAATCTAACTTAAATAGGTCCCTATCACCTACAACATGCAACTTAATCTCCCTTAAAGAAGAACAACAGTTACAACTTATTAAATACTCACTTGACAAACATTATACGTTACATAAATTTATTCTCACTCCAATCCCATGAGATTGTTGCAATTATCATTCCCATTCTCTAGTTGAGAAACCAACACTCAGAGATATTAAACAATTTGCCCAAATGTCATATAACTAGTAAGTGGCATAACCCAAATTTGAACCTGTTCCATCTGATCCAGAAACATAGGGTTATGTACAGCTTCTATCCTACACCATGATGTTCCACTACATATTCCCAGCATTCCAGGTACCCCAAACTACTCGTTATTTCTTTTTTTTAAACTTTTAAATTATTTTCTATATTTTATTTTAAAGATGTAGGGCACAAATCAGGATTAGGTATACAAGAGGACATCATACAGGTAAAGTTTGGGCCTCACTTTGCCTGGTTTGAGATTAGTTACCTTTATTGTTGCTGTGTCCCCCCACCCCCATCCCAGCAGTATCCTGCTACTGCCAATCCCTTTCTTACAGTATTATGGTCAATGTTCAGGTTCTGCTTATGAGTGAGAGTATGTGGTACTCTATTCTTTTTTTCTATGGTAGATCACTGAGTATTATTGACTCTAAATCCATCCAAGTTGCTGTGAAGTTCATAGTTTTGTCCTTCTTTATGGCTGTGTAACATTCCATTGTGTATATGTAACACATTTTTTTAAATCCTGTCCAGTTTCGATGGGTAGCACGGATGGTTCCCATGTTTTTGCTATTGAGAATAGTGCTGCAATAAACATATGTGTGCAAGTATCATTATTTCTTTTTTTTAATTTTTAAATTTTTTATTTTAAAAATGTGGGGTACAATTCAGGGTTAGGTATACAAATGTTGATTATGCAGGTACCCTCGTTGATGAGTGTGCCCCCCCTCCCCTGGCAGTTTCCCTCAACTGCCAATCCCTTTCTTATAGTATTATGATAATTGTTCAAAGTCGGCTTATGAGTGAGAACATATGGTACTCTGTTCTTTGTTTCTATAATAGATCACTGAGTATGATCGACTCTAAATCCATCTAAGTTGCTGCAAAGTCCATATGTTTGTTCTTCATTATGACTGCATAATATTCCATTGTAAGACACTATATGTTCATCTTTCATGATTTTGTGTCTTTATATATGATATTCCTTCTTCCCAGAATGCTTTTTCCTGGCTCATGGGCTTGATCAATTTCTACTCATTCTCCTAGATCTAGCTCAAATATCATGACTGTGTAGCCCTGCCCAACCTTCCCAGTTAAGTCATTCCTTCTTGTGTCAAACCATACTGCCTTGTACACACAACAGAATGGAAGCTCACTGAGAATAGAGATTCTCTGTTTTGTTCACTAATATTTCTCTAGTGTTTAGTATAGTGTTTGACACATAGTAGGCAGTCAATAAACATATGTTGAATGAATGAAGAATAAATGAATTAATAATACCTTTCTCTTAGCACTTATGACATGGCACTATAATTACTCCACATGCCCATCTCTTATACTATGCTCAAGGTGGAAATTCATTTTATTTTTGCCTATCCATTGTTTCTAATGCAATATTTGACTCATAGTGGGGATTTATTGAATATGTATCATAGAAGAACAAAAGTCTGAAATTCACACCATAGAAATCCATTCCTTAGAATAGGTTTTGTGATCTTAAAAGTGTCCTTTGAAAATGCAAATAAGCCTGAGGGGAAGGATAGAGGCCACACTTTGGCAATTATCAGGTATTAGGACCTTAGCAGAGATTGATTTGCCAGATTGATTTCTAACATGACAGCTGCCAGAAGGTGAGATAGGACAGAACATGGTGCAGTACAACAGGTCCATAATAAGGAATACAGTAGAGGTCCCTGAGCTGTCTAAGGGTTGCCTAAAGGCACTTGGTATCTTGAAAAAGAAGAAACATCACTGTACTTATAAATGTCTCTGTGTTTAAAGTGCCTAACAGTGGAGAGTAAAGCAGATAGTCAAATAAATTGTTGCTAATTGGATGAGGAAGAGGTTAGTCTGGGAAATTCACAGATGAAGAAAATGTCCTATGATTTTACCATTCTAGACAACTCTGACATAGAAACACATGGACAGCACACACCTACTGAAGAACAGATATTAAATGGATACCCTGAATAGAAAATGAGGTATCTCCATTTTGCTTAGAGCTAGCTCTGGATAGCACTTTGTGCCACTTTTAGGCTCTGTAGATGATGAGCATTTCGGCCTATGATTGCTGGCAAGGACCCCAGACACTGCTTGAAATGAACAGGGCCATTGACAGAGCCCTCACTCTCTAGAAAGTACATATCAAAAAGCCCACCTTGACATTTACATTCCGTAGTGAGCACCTAGGATTATTTGGCTGACGGAAGAAAAATGGATGGACAAACTCAGGTTTTAGCATGTTTAAGAATTAGATTTATCTGATTATACAATTTTTCATGCAGAGTTAAAACCACTTAATGGGTCTATTTTCAAAGCTACTTTGCATTGATTTTAGGGAGAAGTACCTTTCTACGGCTCTTTGCAGGATTTAGCTTATTTATGCCTCAAGTAAGCTGGAGTATAAAGTTTCTGAGGAAGAGAAAAAATTACCACACAATCCATAGAGGCTTCAATATATGGGACAGAGAATGAAAACATAAGCAGTTGCAAGTCATTGTACCTCAAAATTTCAGGGTGTCATTACTTCTAGACCACAGGAAAGCAAGGCTAGCCCCAAATGATCTGGAAAACAAAATCAGTGGTGTACCTCAATGAAACCCATAGGAGCTAAAGGTCTTGCTGGTTTAATTGGAGGGTCAGGAAACCTTTCCTTATCTTCCTTTCCTTCCTTTAGAGCATTCAACTTCCATAGTCAGTTTTATCTTTGGATTAAGGTATTCAAGTGAAATGGCAAAAAAAAAACTCTGAGGGTATGAAGACACTGACTTATTGTTATATTTAACTATTTTAGCACTAATTCACTTGCTACCATCAGGGAAACATCCTGGGAAGAAGAGAATAGGGCCTTGGAGGCACAGAATCAGGGGCTGAGATAAGGGAAGGGGAAAGCTTAGAGCAAGACTGCCCACCATAAACATCCCTGGTTAAACAGGAAATGGTACATGAGCTCTAAGCACTTGCACCTAATGTAGCAAGCAGTGAGGGCACCTAAAGGAAAGGTAGGGAAATACCAAACATTGAAACAATTTTTCTGTATCACAATTTTCCAAGGCTGGACCTGAAAGAAGCCTCACAAATTGAACATGGCTTCTTTTTCTCACTCCTGTGCTCTCCAGTACTTCTGAAAACACTCTCTTAGCAAAGTCACTGGGAGGTCTTGCCAATCCACAGGGATAGTGATCCATTCATCACCAAAAATAGGATTGGGAGAACAGTTTATGCTTTTCTTTGAATAAAAGTATTTGATACGGATGTCACAACTCAGAAAAGCTATACTGTCTTGGTCAGGAGCCCAGGTAAGTATATTAAGGCATCTTTCAGTCTCACCAAGATCTCATGGGGTTCTAATCAATCATGCCCAATTTCTTTTTCCAGGATAAAAACACTTACCCCTCAGTTGGGTCCCAGTTAAAAGACTTGAGGCCTTGCTTCCTTCGTCCCCATTTGTCTTAGCCCATTTGTGTTGCTATAAAGGAATACCTGAGACTGGGCAATTTATAAAGAAAATAGGTTTATTTGGCTCACAATCCCGCAGGCTGCAGAAGCACAGTGACAGCATCTGATTCTGGTAAGGGCCTCAGGAAGCTTTCAATCATATTGAAAGGGAAAAGGGAGAAGACGTGTCATACTGCAAGAGAGAAAGCAAGAGAGAGAGAGGGAAGAAAGGAAGTGCTAGGCTTTTTTAAACAGCCAGCAGTTGAGTAAACTAATAGAATGAGAATTCACTCATTACCATGGAGACTGCACCAAGCCTTTCGTGAGGGATCAACTCCCGCTATCCAAACACTTCCCATGAGGCCCTACCTCCAGCATTGGAGATCAAATTTTAGCATGAGATTTGGAGGGGATGAATATCCAAACTATATCAGCATTACTCACCATCACTCTTGCTCATAGAATGAAACCATCAAGCCAAGTTTTGTTTATTTTATTTCCAGCTTTCTCCAATTCAGTCCATGCCCTTTTGTGGCATCAGTCTCTGCTTTCTGCATCCCCCCGGCTTCTTCTGCTATGCACTCTGGAGCCTTGTTCTACTGTCCATAACATTTTTTATACTTTCTACCTACCCCCAGAAAATTCCCTCTGCCTTATTATTTACTTGCTGCCTGCTGTCTTTACCCTGAGAGTTCTGCCTCCCTCCTGACTATTCCAAGAGAAGGCCTTTTATCCCCTTCCTCATCCTTTGTCTTTCTTTTCCTTTCTCTTCCTCTCAAGACAAAGACAGCAGTTCTGCCTTCTCTTCAGTCAACATAGCTGCTTGCATTTTATTGTTTCATCATCTTCCTTTAGCTACCTCTCCTCTATGGAAACCCACACTGCAATCCAGTACACCCTCACTTCTCATCCTTCACAGTGGCATCACCCACCCCCCGGTCCCTCCCCCATTTTGTGTTTCTAACAATGTTTGTCCCACACAGACTCCTATCCAGGGTGACATTAATTACTCTATGCTTAATCCATATGTCACTCTTTTGACCAAAATTTGGAACTTAGCCTCACCTGGACCCAAACTAACACGCTTCTCTCACCCTTCTAGGTACAACCTACTTTGCTTCCTCATTCCCACTATATTAATCATTCATTTCATCATGACTTTCACTAACAACATTTCTTCATTTGCCCAATCTATGATTTTACTCCTGCTTTCACCCTCTCCCTTGCCAGCCTGGTTTCCTAACCCTCCTGTTCTCAGATAACACAAACCAGAGAAACACTATAAGACAAATCCATGTTAATTTTGTTAAGTTGAGCTCTCAATGCTGCTAGTCACCTTATTTTATTCCCTATTTTCTGCCTATCCTGATCCTCCCAGCCAATATCCTACTCATCTCAAGACCCCAGTTTCACCTGTTCTGCATGCTTGCAAGCAAATTAAGAATTTTTAATAACATGTTGACACTTTAGTCTTCCCAATTCTTTGTTTCTCATTCTTTTTACTGGCAAAAATCAATAAAGTATCATTTTGTACACCTCTTCACCACACATTCCCTTATTAACACTTACCACCATACAAGTGCAAATTGTTCATGTAAAAGTAACTAATGATCTTCTATATATATAGATTCCTCCCTGGATATAGGCCCCCGTTCTTCACCCCTCTCCTTTCCTCTTTCTCACCAGAAATATCCCATGATGTCACTATGACAACGAGGAGTCTAAATTATTCTACCCCTCCCAGTTATTTTGCCCTTCTCCTTCACCAGCATGCACCCTCTGGTCAACCACATCAACAACACTAACACTAGATCTTCAATTATTTTGCCCCCTTTGCCTTCTGCTGGTTTTTCCTCATCAAAACCCAAGTTTGGACAAACACAGCTCTTCCTTTTCTCTGTTCCAGCTTCTGGGCTACAAAGCATAACTAGCAGAAGTCACAAGACAGCACTGAATGCCTCTTTACACAAGCATAATATGAAAGGGCACTTGGGTTCTCTACGTACTCCACCAGTTCTTTCATATATCTCAAATCTACCCTCTATATCGGCATTCCCTGAAATGAAGTCATTGAAACATTGATGATGTGGGATATTCATAGTTCCTATGTGAAGAAATGACTATGAAATGACCTATAAATAAGTTGGAAAATGCAAGATAAATGAATGTAGGAAATTTCTCTACTGCAGAATTTCTTAGGTCTTTAATATTCTCATATGTAATGTGAAAGGTATACTAACATTAATTTCCCAATGTATTTGCCCTAGAAACATTTTTCTAATTGTCTCCTGGAATAATGTTCCGAGAAACATCATTTACTAAAATATTGCAATTTCACATTCATCCATTTCTATTTTCTCTTCTCAAATCTTCTCCCTCAACCTATTCCCAAAACTCCAAAGCCATTCTGGATCCCTTCACTCTTAACTGATGATTTCTGCCTCTTGTTTTACTAAGAAATATATGCTCATTGTATGTGAACTCCTTAACTTTCAAATTGATACTTCTCTCTCCTATATAAACACAGCTTTCGGCCTTCTACTGCCATAAAGCTAAACCTTGCTTTGTGTTTCTACTTTTTCATTATCTCCATGTTCTTGTACTTCTCGCCACTAACACCTTCTTCATTTTTTATATTCCCCCAATTCACACCCCTTGACCCAGGTATGGACTCATTTCAGTCCTCTTATCCTAAAATAAACAAACATGCACCCTCTGTAAGCTACCGTTTATTTTCTGCCATCCCCTTCTTGCCAAATTATTAAATGAGTAGTCTAATGTTGCTGCTTCCTTTTCTTTATTTTTTTTTCTCTTGCAGTCTACCATCTGCCCTCACCATGACCAACAGGCTTATAAAGGTAAACAGCATTTTCATATTTATAGAGCCCGAGGCCTTCTTTTATTTCTGCCTTTTTTCATTTCTCATCTTAAATCTCTGTCTGTTCCTTTTTGATCTCCTTCATTGATTCCACTTATCCCTATTCACTCCCCAAACGCGGTGGTTTTCCAAAATTCTCTCCTTGGTTCCTTTATCTTCTCACTCTGCTCTCCCCACCTAAGTGAACTCATTTCCTCTTGTTCTTCTATTCTTGATACCTCCTTTGAGCTTCAGACCTGACTACCAAATATCCTCTAGTCATCTCTATTAATTTGCCCATATTTTTTTTAGTCAGAGGTGCTAACAATTTTCAAGTCATTTTTTATTCTTCCCTCAGTTACTGTCCAAACTTGTTCCCACCCACATGTGATCCAAAAAGTCACTAAATTATGCCAATTTTATCTCCAAAATGTCATTTGTATCTGTCCCTCAGTTCCAAACCTATTTCTAGAGCCCTAGTTTAAGCCTCCATTATTTCTTGCATTATGCAAAGACTCCTTAATTCAGTTCCTAGCAGAATACTGTGTACATTATAGGCACCCAGTACATGTTTTATAATTTAAGTTTGTTGCACAATGAGAGACAATGAAAATCCCAAAGGACACAATTTTGATCCCAAAAGATCAAAATTTCAAAAAGACAATTCTGGAAAAAAACAATTTTAAACATTTATTAAAAGACATGTATTTACATTTAAAAGGGAATTTATTTGAGAAACATAAAAGCACGACAGAACATTTCACAGGCCAGCCAGTTTACACAATAAAATAGGCAACAATAACACACAATTTTTTAGCATAAACACTCAGGTATACTAACAATAGTCAACAAGTATAACAGTAATGAGCAGACATATTGCTTTCATAAAGAAATAGGTCAAAAGGGAAATGTATAAACACATATCACTATGGTTGGTAACTGTGTACATCCAGCTTTATAACTGCAATCATCTGGAATACTGTGACAAACAACCTAAGTCTTTTGACAAGATCAATCAAATGCCAAGGTAGGTCACCACAGCATTTGCAGTTGCCCAAAGACTCGACATCACAAGAAGTTTTATCTTTCACAAATGCAGATGTACAAACAGGACATGTCTTTTTTTAATTGAGGAAGTTTCAATGTTTTTACATACATGCACAATACTTACACCAAAGTTAATATTTTGATAATGTACCTTCATGGAATCAAGTTTGCAAAAAATGCATAAAATGAGTTAAAACTCTCCAAAAGCCTCTACACAATTTATGCCTTCAATATTAGAAGTGATGTGAATATCGAATACATACCATAGTGAATTGTAAAAACTAATGCTGCCAATTTAAAATAGTGAAATCTTTAAAAAATCTTTAAAATCTTTAAAAAAAAAGATGTACGAAAAAGTGTCTTACAGGGATAGATTATGGGTAATTGCATGGAGATAGTCCTAAGAGATGGCTGACATTCACAATCATTAATTAGATAAATTCACATTCATTTTCTACATGGTGCTGTTCTTTTCAAAATTCTTCTGTGAATCAGTATACACCATGTGAGCATTCCCTGGATTTTCTCTTCTTCTGTGCCATGCTTCCATGTTGTTTTGAGCATACAAAAATCCACTCATCATGCATTCACATACAGACCACAAACTTGGTGGTAACAATACTAGAGATTGAACGGTGACACCATTGAATAAAATATCTTCTTATCCTACCATGCACATAATTATTTTTGAACGAGTCAGTAACTTTTTATTTATGGTGGAGATGAGGTCTTGACAAGTTGCCCAGGCTGATCTAGAACCCCTGGGCTTAGGCAATCCTCTCGTCTCTGCCTCTCAAAGTGCTGGGACTACAGGTGTGAGCCACCAAACCCAGCCTAACTGATGCATTTTTTAAACTGAAGTTTTCATTGTTGCTGTATTTTGTGGTCAATCCATTTATCTGACCTTTATGCCAAATGAAAATAAAGACAATAACAAGGTAATTGATGAAATTAATATGATGGAACTACCCTGCACACAACCCAAATGCATTAATTCTTTCCCCAGAATTTGGCTTTCAGGATTTCAACTTTCAGGATTTCAGTCTTTCAGAATTGTGATTTTTCAGAATTTTAGACTTTAGAGATTTTGATCTTTCAGGATTTCAACATTCAAGATTATGGCATTTAAGATTGTGTCGTTTTGGATTATGATCCAAACCCTTGCACAACATAATGAAACCAGCCTGCAAAGAACAATCTGTCTAATTAAGAGAACAGGCTTGGGACCAGACTTACCTGGATTCATCTTCAAGTCTTACCACTTACTAACGTTTTAGCTTGGGCCATTTAAATAACTATTTCTTTGTATTTCAGTTTCCTCATCTGAAAAATGAAGATAATAATGGTACTTAACTCATAGATTCACATGGATTAAATAAATTCATTAAAAATACTAATAAAAAGTATAAGCGACCCAGAAATGTTACTGGGTGTTAGCATAATTACCTCTACATATTCACGGAGATACAGACTGATTCAACAAACCGCTCCATAGACTTTCCAGTTCCTACTTTTTCTGGCAGAGACCAGTATCTGCTTTAACAGAAAACGTTTCTCTAGGTTGATCAAAGATACTGTTTCTGTCAACAAATCACTGAAAGTGACAACATCAATAATTATTTGAAAGCAAGGTTTGGCCCAGATAATTTCTAATCCACTCAAGCTACCTCTAGAGAATTCAGGGTTGAATGTCAATAGGAACCTAATTATGCAATGTTGTTTTATCACAAACTAGAGCAAGACTTGGTCATAAAGACCTGTAAACTGGTGTTAGGACATTGAAGATGGAAATTAAGGACAAGAAACCTAATGGTCTAGCACCGAATCTGTCCAAGTCCAGAGACAGAGCCTGAGGACAGAGGCAGAAGCCTAGTAGTTAGAAAAGCAGTAGAGGTTACTAGTTAAAATCTGAACTCAGACTGCTTAGTTTCAAGTCCTTACTCCTCCACTTGCTAAAGTGTGACATTGAGGAAGTTGTTTCACCTGCGTCTCAATTTTCTTGTCTAAATCATGGATTTGTATAAGAGCACCTGATCTGTAAGGTAGTTGTGAGGATGAAATGACAAAATCTATGTACATGGTTGGCACAGTGCCTGGATGAACTTTACTTTTACCATTAGCACCATTACCCTTAATAGCAGAGCCTAAGTCTAAGATACTAGCCCATAGTTAGAGACCCAAATCAGAGTCAGAGGCAAGGAGTAGTTGCAGAGTTCTTATGACAGAACATCCTAAGTCAACCTGGAGTGGACTTCTTTTATTCTACTTTGCTCCCTGCCCCACCCCACCCCCACCCCCACCCCCAGTTCTTTCTCCTGGAAGTTAGAATTTTTCCTACATATTGCAACTACCAAGAGTTCAACTTGCTTTACAAGGTCCTCCATGGCCTGTGCATTCCATTCTTCTTCATTCTCATCTGCCATCACTCTTATATATATTTCACCCTCCAGCTACTTGAAATGGAGCACAATCTTCACATATATGCTCATCTCTCTGTGCTTTAGTTCAAACTGTTCCATCTGCCTAGGAAGCCCTCATTCATTCAACAAATAATTGTGCATGCCTAGCAATGTGCCAGGTATTGTGGATAGAGTAGTGAACACAACAGACAGAATTCACTTACCCTCATGGCACTTACATTTTAGTGGTGGCTTTGATAGTACATATGTAAACAAAGAAACACAATTGCAGATTGTGACAAATGCTATGAAAAACAAAGAGTAATGAGACAGAACAGGGTGTTATTTTCAACAGGATAAATAGGAAAGATTTGGTGTCATGTGAATTATTACTATTATATTTATTATTATGCTCATCCTTCAAGTTTCAGCCTCAGTCTCCAACTCTCCAGGAAGCCTACTCTGATTCATGAGGTTGGGATAAATACCTCTCTTATGGTGGGCTTTCATAGCACCCAATGTATGCCACACACAGAATCTGACTCATAATAGGCACTCAGAAGAGTAGTGGTTCCTGGGACTTTGAACAATTAGAGAATCCACAGGAAGACTAAATTGCACTCAAAAGTTACCCTAAATACGCATTCATGCATTTTTCTGGAGTTAAGTGTTCATAGTTTTGTCATATTCTCAAATAGTAAATGACCTCATCAAAGGCTAAAATCTATTGCTGAGTAGATGGTCAGTGAACCATCAAATTCATGTGAGCACTGCATTAGCTCTCCTTGGATGAGCTCTGTCCCAGAGGTATGTGTATGGCTTAATGTCGAATTAGTACCCACAGTAATTCATTTATTTAATGTATTTAACATCCCTTTATTGAGTGGCTAAGATACACCAGGCACCATGTTAAGCACAGTGGGGGTTAAAGAGATGAGGTCTGAATATAGAGCAGAGAAAAGGCCTCACACCATTTCCTCACATATATCCATTCTCTTCTATTTGTTCATATACTCATGCAAAGACAGAGCCCCTTGCTGTGCTTTTCCTCTGTATCTCCCTTTAGCTCTTAATGTGAACTCCTCATGTAGATGGTGCTCAGAAAAAGGCTATTCATTTTATGGTCATTTTTGTCAGAAGACAGGGCAGTGAGCTGAATTCTATCATACCCAGTTAAAGAGGGGATTGAGTGTACTTTCAGTAACATGATTACATACGATTTATAAAAGGTATCAGCCCAGAAATAGAAATCCCCTTGAATTAATGATGTGACCCCCTCCTGAATTTGAATGGTTGTACCTAGGTTGTATTCCATAGGAAGGGAGTGAGGCTCCTGGGAGGAAACTAAAATAGACAAACAAAGATATTTTAGGGCTAAATTTGTTCCCATTGGAAGCCACAATAAAGCAAAAGGGCATAATTCAGAAGGCAACTGGATTATTCAAAACAAGGACAGCTTCCTGGGGGAGAACTTAACATTCAGAAAAAGGAAGAAGGTGGGGGTGTAAGAGGAAGAAGGAAGAGAGGAAGAGAAAACTTTGTGCTGCTGGTGGCCTCCAAATATCATTTTAGTTCTTTGTCAAACAGGAAACTGTTTCATTACAGTCAGCTGAAACTGTCTCTGTAGTGATAATTCTAAACTCTTCTTCCTCTCTCTGCCTATTTCCTTTTGAACACTCAGGATCATACCTGGCCTAGTTGAAAAAACAAATTGCATTCTTTCAGTTATGAGTAGTCTTCCTTAAAAGAATAATTGAAACTATGTCTCAAAATATTTACCCTTTTTTCTCCTAAACCCTACTAAAACATCATTTTTATCATTTCTGTTTTGTTAAAAGGCCAGTTGGGGGTCTCCAAGAAATGGAATATTCAGAGTTGTTTTTATGAGAATAAAGATGTGCCAAATCTGATAATATAGGAATAAAATTTGTCTGAATTTATGCAGAGTTTAGCTTTCAGACAAAGGTTAAAGAAAAATAATTCTATCAACTATTATGCACAAATGTAAACTAACTGCTTTAGGAAAAAGACTCCCTTGAACAAGTTTAATTAAGAGATATGACTCATTTGTAATGAGAATATTATTTGTGAGAAGGCAGGTGTGAAAAAAATGTCTCCTTAAGGACTGTTTTTTTTAAGTTCAGTTTCTTAAGTACACTTAGTATTCCTCCTACAATCTTGTTTTACTATTTATTTTTGCATGAAGATGAAACAGAGTCCAGTGTTTTCCAAATAATCATAAATTCTAAATTTGGGGTGGTTATAAAAATGGGTGCTATACTGTGCACCTGAAAAGGAACTTGGAAACCTATATATTCAAAGAAGCCATAAGCATCTGTGGAAAACAAAACTTCACATAAATGGCAACATCTCTTATTGGATTCTATTGATAGCTTTCAAGTGTGAGATCCACATACAAGGAGTGGGGGTAGCAAATGTTCCAAACTGACCAATGGCTCACTACATATTCACCTATATTTCCGTAATTTATTTGCAGTCTAGAACAAACCATCCCAGCTAGTGACATTTTAATTCTTTAAACATATCAATCATAGCTATGTTAAAGTCTGTCTGATAACTCCGTTATCTGAGGCCCTTGTGGATTTGTTTCTATTATATGTAATTTACCTTAATATTTGGTCATATGGTTTTATCTCTTCCTATACCTGATTATTTTTGACTGAATGTCCAAAACATCATATGTGGAAAACTGTAAATTAATTACAGGCTTTAGATGATGTTATCTTCCTCCAGAGATGATTTGCGTTTGTTTTTGGCAGGCACTACAAGTCTAAGGACACGAAAAACTTCAGATCGCTTTAATTCAATTAGATATTAAAATAACTCTATAGTAGGCTCCATTCCCTATAAGAGCCAGTCTATTTCTGGTTTCCCTTTCCATTTAGGATGTTGTCCTTCAGGGTCCCCACCCAAAGCCAAGGAGTCTATCAGAGACCTTCCTCTTCAATGGGTTCTGAACATCAGTGTTGTCCCTCGCTCCCTAGAGTTGAGAGCTTTTCAGCCTCTCAGTTGCACCTTTACAATTAATAAATATGTTAGGGGGGAAATGGCACCAAATGTTAGACTCACTTTTCTGGGCTCTTTCCTCTCCCTGATCTTGATTACCCTAATTTTTCACTGTCTGGTTAGATCTCCAGTGTCTTAAAATAGATATTATTTTCATTTTGTCCAGATTTTCTCATTGTTCTCAGTTGGAATGTTGGTTCAAACAATCAAGATTGAGTTATCCACTAGGCACAGTAGACACTATGCATATGGCCCGCCATACTTTTAGAAACCCAAAAATATGCTTTAATGGTTTTCAAAATCAAAAGAAAAAGATAATTTTTATGTTGAAGAAGATGTAATAATACATAACATCCACATATTCATCATTATACCAATGCAGTAATAAAATATAATTTTGATTTTTTTTTAAATGGAAAAGGGGCCAATGAAGGCAAAAGTGCCTACAAACTACAGAAGTCATGATGTGCCCCTAAAAACCAGTATTATGCCATTGCTGAAAGCAAAACTTTTCTGGGGGTATTTAAAAGGCATTAATATTATTATTATCTCATCTCCACAACATTTTGCACTTTTCGAGGCACCTTCTTGTCCATCATCTTGTTTAAGACTTCTAAGAATTCAGTGAGCATTTCTTCATGTGTCTGTTGGCTGTTTGGATGTCTTCCTTTGAGAAGTGTCTGTTCATATCTTTTGCCCATTTTATAATGGGGTTGTTTGCTTTTTTCTTTTCCTCACGTTTGAGTTCCTTGTAGATCCACGATGTTAGG
>CAUYQG010032356.1:0-28290 GCA_963574415.1 Tarsius wallacei
GTTTTTTGTTTCTGTGAGAGGTCACTCAGTATTTATTACCATAAGAAAATAACTGACAGTGGTGGGAAAATATGGGGGAGGGGAGGGTGAGGGTGATGGGATTAATGGTGGTAAATATCTGTCTGGGGATGGGGAGACACCTCTTATCAACAAGAGTACCTGAACAAAGCATTTTTGTATACCTAACCCTTAACTGTACCCCACAATATCATAATAAAAAATATTGAATATTAAAAAAATAAATAATAATAATAATAATAATAATAAATAATAAAAAAAATAAAGTGGAATATATGCAATACTTCTTTTCACTTGAACACTTAAGTGCCTTTGTAAGGCTAATTAATTGACCTAATTTAAATATTGTTGTACCTCAGGGAATAGGGAGACCTGAGGAAATGGTGAGAGACAAAGGAATGATCAATGAGTAGAGCAGTCAGAATGCACAGAACAACATTTATTAATAAAGTTTGCCATTTTATATGGGCATGGCTCAAGGCACCACCACAAAACCATTAACAATAGTAATATCAATGATCACTAATTACAGAACATCATAAAATATGTAATAAAGAAAAAAATAGAAATTTGTGGAAATTCCCAAAATGAGATACAGAAACATGAAATGAACATATGCTGTTGAAAAAAAAAAAAAAGATGCCAGGAGTCCATAAAGCACAGTAAAGTGAAGTGCAACAAAATGAAGTATGCCTGAAATAATTTGCAATAACATTCAACAACTATCATGATTTCAAGTCAAATTTTGATTTTTGTTTTACTTTTTTCCAAATCTACATTCAAATTTTCATGTTCACATATTTGTTCAGTTTTTAATTCACTTAATAATTTGTTAAACAATTTATAAGTTGTTTCTTATAAAACAAGAATTGAACTAGGCTTTGATTATTCATTGGTGAACATGGATATTTTTCCAGTGTTCCCCATAAGTTTTTGTCAAACACTGCATAACTAGTAGCATACAACTAGTAAAGTGAAATTAGTGAAGAAAATGAACTATAAATAAAACATTACTAGAACATGTGAGACAAAACAAAGCTGACATTTTCATATTTCTTACTAGTTAGATATCAGTAACCTACTTTTAAATTATCATACTTATAAAATACCTTTCCTTTCTTCATATTAGCTATATCGTTATTGTCTAATGACTCTATTTACTCATATTACTTAACCAATAGAACATATTTTGGTTAAAAAAAAGTTTTGGTGTTGCTTCTGAGGCAACACAATCAAGCGTTTATCACTTCTGACACCACTTGGTGCACTCATTTCTTATCAGATGGAGGGGAGTGTCTGAGCAAAGTCTCCTTACATCTGGAGAGGCATAGAGGCAGATTTGTAACAGCAACAGCTTTGTGAGAAGATAGACTTCAATATATTGAGAAGACAAAAGACCACAGTTCAGAAAAAGCTTTTACTCTCCAACTACAATAGTACATATAAGGAAACCAGGAACAATATCAGCATAAACAAAATAATATACATATTTAAAATTTGATTTTACTATGCTCATAAGCATCTGCTTGCTTTTCTAAGCTAACCAAGTTATCGGAACATAAATTACTCCAGTGCTTTTTTGCAGTCAATATTTTTGGATGTATATTTATATATTTTTTTAAAGTTTACAAATAATAATTGTTTATGTTTATGCAATATGATACTTTATTATACATAAATACATATAAATATATATAATATATATGAAACTTTGTTATATACATACACACACTGTAAAAGAGGCAATTAGGATAATCTTTAATCTCCAACTATCCCGTGCCTTTTCATATTATAAAAAAGAAACAAACAAGCAAAAAAGCAATCACTTCTCTATTTCTTAGTCAGAGAAGCTTTGCCCTGAAATTAATAGGGGGTGTACTATACTAAAATTGCTTCACCAGAAGACTAACTACCTCCTGCTTTTCATTTGGGAGGTACATATGCCAGATGTGGTTGAACTCTGTCCATGGCACATGTAAGCATATCCAAAAGAAAATATTAAGGCCCAACTTGTAACTAAGCCCTAAAGAATACTGTTGTTTATTCCATCTCCCTTTCCTCTATATTTTCTATAAATATTTTAAAGATTTGAATTTTCAATATTTTCCTTAAAACCTTGGGATTATTTGAAGCTATCTAATAAGAGAAACCACACATTATATATTTTTAATTGTGGAGACGTATCATATAGGGGCCAAGGTGTACCATGTTACTTGAGAAAGGATACTTTTTTCTAATAATCAGTGTACTGAGTATCATGAATATAGGCAAAAAGTGTTACTTTCAAGGAGAAGTTTAGTGAGCAAGGAGAGGTTGGGGGTGGGGGTCCTAAGTTATATTGCCAATGAAACATTAATAAATTTGTCTACCTTGGAATTGTCAAGACTGTGTTACAATGATCAGTTGGTTATAAAAATAATATCTTTTACCATAATTTGTACATTAGGGTTTTACCATTCCTAGGCTATAATTTGGTGGTGGTGGTTGTCACAATTTCAAATATCCATTCAAGATTAAAATGGCATTGACAATACATTCAGAAGTTACAGGTAATCAAGTACAATGTAAATGAATATAGAAAGTAGAAAATATTCAAGCCAATATCTTAGTCAGTGTATTGTGGAAATGACTGAGTATATGTGGCCAGTGTACACTGACCTATAACATCAGTGTGCAACTCTGCTTCACATTTCCTAAAAACTTGATCTCCTCAGAAATCTTGGAGTAGAAAGCTTAATTGTCTACCGAAGATCTGGTATCTTTTACCTGCACATAATGCTGCCATGATGTTTTTCTTTTAAATCAGCAAGAAGGAGAGAAAAAGAAAATCAGCCCATAGTATTTGTCGGCAAGGTTCCTTAATGTCCATTTCAAAAGTCAGAAATTACAGTTTAAAATGGAAGTCCCCTTTTGAACAAAGAAGGAAAGGTTATGTGAAAATACAGTTCGCCATTATTGATGTGCAAGCCAGCTCTGACTGCATCTGTCCTGTAGCTCCCCCACATGCACCACTGGGATATTGCCTAAATCTCAGGAAATGCGAGAGAGAAGAGTTTAAGCCATAGCTCTTCCTGCTGCTGCTATGAGAGCCCCGCTTGACAAGCACAATGCCCAACCTCTGCTTTTCTCATTTAACATACTTTATAGACTGCTTATCAGGCGGTCTCTGTGTGGTTTGCTCAGCTAATCCTAGAAACATGTAAAAGTCATACTAATTAGAGTTTAAGAAAAGGAAATAAAGTCAATTGACCACTGATCGTTCTTTTGTCTTATCTCAGTACCTGATAAGAGCATCCAAGTATAATGATTGAATGATTGTGAACTCAAAGCATTTGTTTCCCTGCACGTTAGTAATGTTGTTTTTGTTTTCAACTTTTGTCTCTCCCCCCCTCCCCCCTCTCTTTCCCCCCACCCCCTCCCTCCCCCCCTCTCTCTGTCTCTCTCTCTCTCTCTCCCCTCCCATCAAGTACATCCCTTTCCCCATAGTATAGGCCACTTCCATGAAAGGCAAATAGTGATTATAAGATTTTAGAACTAGTACCTCTCTTCTTTCATTCTTTATCCTTATAAATGAGGGAAGAGAGTGAAGAAATTAGAGGAATAAAACCACACTTCTTATAGAGCAAAATATATTATGCTATCTGAAAAAGTGCCAATATAAAGATTATAACGCTGTTTTTTATAAATCGAATCGTTTCCTGATTAACCATTGCTTATAACAGAGTAGTGTTTATATTTTATATTCTAGTGTTTCCCATGTGGCAATTTCATTCCTTCCCACACCCACACCCTTCTATTTGAGTACCAAATAATTTCAACTTATTTTTAATGTTTGTCATTAGTTTGTTAAGAGACATGGCAAGCATCCACCAGCATCCTGTGGGGGACCCTGGCAATGATGACTGGAAAAAACTTTGCATCTATACAGCTTTCTCTGCCCTCCCTTTTATTTATGTATGTCACTATTCATTCCTAAGCATATTTATCTACATTTTGTTAATTGCAATTTAAAATTCCATCTTAAAAGTGTATATTTATACTATAGTAATTCTGAAAGTGAGCAGCTTTTTCATTGAGTTGTCATTCTTTCCAGAAATCAAACCCTCCCTGTCACATATAAATAGATTGCTTGATATACATGCAATATCCTGTCGGTGTCATGCACTCTTTTCTTTAATCTGACTGACATGGCACATAATAAAATGCTCACTTCAATATATGTCTCTTGCATTTTGCCTAATTCTGGGCTTAGTTTAATATTAGTCATGAATATTTCTCCCAACTAGTCATGAATTTGAATATATATAAGGCACAGTTTATGTTCATACTAAAGCACAAGCTTCAACCTTATTTTTTATTGCTTACCCTATTTGTGATGAATTAAGTCATCTTAAGGAAAGAACTGAAAGTAACAGGGACCAGAACTGTTATCTTTATCCACAAGTCAGGTAGAGTGTGAGTGGGTGAAATTCAACTACTGTGCTTTACTTTCCTTGAGCATCAGAACCAGGAGTTAGAGAGGTCTGCTCAGTGGGAAAAAAATAACAGCAGATGAAACCTTATTACTTCTCTGGGTTTCTTTGAGGCTAAAAAACCACAATGCTTTCTAATACCTACAATAACACTGTATTTATTTCATGTTTCTTTGTATTATGGATAGGAGCCATTTTGTTATCATTTCTTCCCATTCTTTTTATTTTAAATATCTTTCAATTAAATTTAAAAAGGAAAAAACTCATCAAATTGATATGTGCGTGTGTCCATATGAATATGTTTGTGTGTGAGTATGTATATACACACACATATATATGGATGTTATATGATATTATGAATTTGAGTTCTAATAACTTGATAACATTTTACTCCTGGTTTATAATGTTTGTGAAAATGTTTGAGTATTTAGTCAACTCACTCAAATATAACAAAACATAGTAAATTTCCCCCGGAAGTCTCTGTTATGGTTTTTATGTGTAGCACATTTTAACAACTAAAATACTGTAATTACTCTTTCTATTTTTATGTATCTTACTGTGCCTTCTATTTCATGACTACAATGCCCTAATGCCATATTTGAAATAAAGAATCTATATGGTTGGCTTGCATGCATTGCTGGATAGTTCTATCTATAGATCTATATGGACACATACCCAGTAAACACTCCATTACAAAATAACTTTCTATCCTGTGGATTCAAAATATTATAGGGCAAAATATGTTCCTCATGATCATTGCAATGTGCAGTAAGTTTATCACTACAAATGAAAAAGAGAGAGATTTTTTAAAGTGTATTTACCATACCCAAAAGTTATAATAGTCTTTTTTCTGCCATTGTTAATATATCTATATTTGTGTGTAAATCTTGGTTCTTTTCTCTTAGAGATTTTTCTTTAGTATATTATTTTATATAACTATTTCACATGGTATATTCATTTCATATGAATATGCATAATGTTTTATTTAATATTTCATCTTTGAAATAAAATTTTATATCATTTCTACAAAGAAATAGAGCACACATTGTTTATATGATAGGCAGCATGGACTCCCAATGAATATAGACAACAGATAAAATGAACTACTGAGAAAAACAGATTAGATGCCAAACTCAGTTAGTCCTTGCTTAATTCTATAAAAGTATATCATTTAGGGTCTTACATGACATAAGGAAAAAAAATCTCGAAACAATATCCTAGCTGATTACTTATTCAAACTGATTATGTTGCTGCTACTTCTCTATTGGAACAAAATACAGTCATGTAAACATAGCTCATTCCCTTGGCCAGCCCGCATGAATAAACTGCCATGCAAGGTTCTTTGTTCAGTGACACCAGCAACACAGAACAGATTAATTATATAACAGAACAATGAAACAGAAATTATACCCTGATTAGACCAGATTCTGTAAGGATTTCATATTGTACTTGTCAAGTGCTTCCAACATGCTTGAGGAGTTTCAAGGCACAATTGTTCCGAAAATCTTGGGATCATCTAAAGCTATTAGTTTAACACCATGGGTTTTATTAGATAATTATTTATGACACCTAAGTGCTAGGAGACTTAGCAGAACTAAAAAGTCAAATATTTTGGAGAAAATGGAAAACATATCCACCAACCTGAGTAGCTAATCCCTTGTACAAGAAACCATTGGACACGCATGCTGGAATCACTGTTCTGTGGGTAGATGCTATAAAACTCAAATTAGATGATCCAAAGGGGATGAGAAAAGAGTTTAGAATTGGAAACGGTACTTCAAAAAATGAGACTAGGTCAAGTATTACATGAGCCCTAACGTGAGTATAGAGTATAATATGGCAACTTGTTTTTTGAAAAGCCGGGCACAGTCTAAGGTAAGCCTATTGTTCCCCAAAGGCCACTCTCAGTTACTGTTAACACACTTCTGTGCTTTCTCCAGAGCCTTCAGAAGCTGTGACGGTGCTTGCAAATGTGATGTTCATGACAAGTCTGTCTGCTTCTAAGACATGTCAAGAAAACTGAACACTATTAACAATACTAATGGAGAGATTATATTTAGCTCTGATTTTTTTCTTCTTTGAAAATAAAAGTGGGAGGTTTGTTTTAACACCCTGCCCTTTTCGTAAAGGTCTCAGGAAGCAACTGAGCCTCTGCAAAAGCCATCCTTTGCAAGTTTCTGCTTAATTAAAAGACTGCTTTACTTGGTTAAAAGAGAACTCTTCACTAGTAAATTTTAAAGATATAAAACATAATAGTAAAAAAATTATCAGTAGTCTGAATAGTATATTCACTGAATCTTGCGGAAAAAGAGACAATTATATACTTTTAAAGTAGCCATTAAAGAAGAAACATTGTGTCAGAGCTTCCTTATTAGAGCTCTCTCTTCTGCAAGGATACCATCAAGGCTATCTAGTAGCCAATTGGATAGAATTAAAGTGCAAATTTCTGCAGAAAAACTTGTAAGCAAAATATTTAGGGATCATTTTTTAATGGAACAAATAAAATTGTTAAGACAAAATAAATACGCTGTAGCTTAGTTATGCCAATATGTGCTTTCTCTAAGGTGATGATAGGTGGTGTTTAACATGAAGATATCACGTGTGACTAAATAAAATATTCAAACTAAAGTCTTTAAAAACTGATCTCCCAGAGTTACATACAGATTTTAATTAACTCTAAAGTGGGAGATTTTTCATATTTTCATAAAATATGACATTACACAGAATGCATATTTCAATAATTTCATAATTATTTGGCAGAACCCCCTCCCTAAGAACTTATAATAAAGCTCACATTCCCATTGTACAAGAATCAGTCTGTACTTTCTCCCTTTTACACTTTTTAAAGCTAAAAGTTAAACAAATCATTACATAAGACAGAAGTAGGAAGGTCAAATTGTTTTCCTTTATCTGGAATGGTTACTGAACCCTGGTGTTTGTCTTCTGCACGTGTTGGCATTCTGCCTGCCTTTCTCTTTTGTCATGGATTTCAGCTATAAAGTGTGTTCATCTTTAAAACTAAGCCTCACTGTGTCATATGTTCAACTCTGCTCCATACAATCTAACACAACTTATCACACTCTGACAGCTAATATTTAAAAGAGAACACACACGTATTTTGAGGTTTGATAACTGCTATCAATCTCGATAATGGGTATCCAATCCAAAATTGTGACAGATATCTAGTGGATTGAGCACTACTGTAAACAGCTAATGCTGAAGTAAATGAATCAGTAAGGCAGCTACTTCACAACTATAATTAAAAATAAAACAAATAAATGCCACAAAAATAATAAAACCTGAGAAATCTATGTCATAGCGACAAAATGCACCAAAAGATGAGACTTACAGTTGCCAGTTTTTAATTTACCTTTCTTTAATTTCTCAATAAAAGATTGTGAGATTTATTTTCTAAAGGTTTTTTTTTTTTAATGATAGAATTTCAGGATTTTTTGTTCAATATGTCATTGCATCTTGTTTTCACAGATGCTGCCAGTGGAGAGTACAATGGGTCCTGAAACAGTGTGGATCTGATGCTTAGAAAATTCTCTCTTTTAACAGAGTAAATCAAGGTATGGTAACCTCGAAAAGCCAAATTGCAGCACAGAGCATAATGAACAATGCTATGTACATTGTCAAGTGTGCAATTGGATGTTATTACAGCAAAACCAAACAGTGGTAGCTAATGACCTCGACATTTGATTTCTAGGCGCATTTTATTTTATATTATCTTTATTTGAAAATATTTCTGAAATTAAGACAGTAGCTACACCATATTGATGAGTCTGAACAAAAAGTATACATTTCTCTACAGGCGCTATTCAACCTTAAACCAACCAAAATTGGAGACAGTAGCTGAGTAGCCATCAAACCACTCTAATGGTGGCAATATGTATATTACACATATAATACATTATATATGTGCATTAATATATAATATATAAGATATATTAATTATATATCTTATATATAATATATAGAAATATATAGCATATATAATACATTAGAATAATATTAATTTCTGATTTTCAATTTAAAGACAAATTTCCCTATAAAATTTCTTCTCTTAGGAAAATGTGATGCATAACATTTGGTTTTGGCCTTTCAGTTATTTAGACACACAAAAGACGAAGAGAGTAAGCATAAATATGTTTGCTCTGGTCTTAGAATGTCTGTCCCATGTTTAGTGGCAAATTATTTGGGGATGGAAAGGACTGTATTCTGTGTTCTTAATAGCCATTTGTTCTAGGAAGTTCAGTTATTGAATATTGTGGCATCATTTTTGTACTTGAAATGAGTTTCAGTACACAGCTGCTGCATTTTTGTTGAAGTGAAATAAAATGAAAATGTTTCACTATGAAGTCTTCCTATAACTCTAGTTAGGATTTTAAAAATAAATCATAACAAGATCCCCAAGAAAATATTTATTACTCTTCCCAAGTATTAGGAGAAATGCTTCTCTGGACCTGTCATTCAGAGCGAATCAAGATACCACTCTTCAGACGTTGCTTGAAGAATCACTAAAGCATTGTCAAGAATAATACACCTAGAAGAAAATATTCAATTGTGTCTTAATTTAATAACAGTTTAAAGTATTTAGAACTGATTGATACAAGTAAGCAAAAAGTAATTTTTATTGTGCTGAATCCCAAGGTGATTCAAAATAGCTTTAAACTATTTTTTCTATAAGTTATACAGAATCTTAAATTATCAGATTACTGATAATACACTGGATCTCCTTGCTAAAAATGACATGTAATTTGTGTGGCTTACTAAAAACCCCATGTTTCTGCCCTATAACTACTTCTTTAGAAATTGAAGTTATAGGGGAAATATATATACACTTCATTTTAAGTATCCTTGCTTTTACTTGGTAGCAAGGTAATCAAATTGCTTGTGAAGTCAACAAAAATATTACTTAATGTTTTCTTCTTGTTGAACTGTCATTACAACAAAATGTTACTTTTTATTTTAATCATCGTGGTCCATAGGTAAAATTTTATGGATGGAAAAAATGTCCTTATCCTGTACTGTGTATATGCCTCATGTATACTCACTTGATTTTATTTTATATCCTATTATTGGTTTAGTTCAGGACAAAATAAATTAAACAATGAATAGGCTACAGATATTTCCCATGGGTTAAGGGCACTTGATTTTATTTTTCCCTTTTCCTACATAATATTGCAATAAGCGTCTTTTGAAACTTATGGCAAGCTGTCTATGTTGCTGCTCTTTCTTTTATTCCAAAATACAGCTTATGCATAAGTAGTGTTGGACATGAAGACTTTTTCATTGAATATGTTTGCACATTAAAATTACTTGGGTAAAATTTTAAACACATTTTGGTTAACATAACCCATGTGAATTCCTACAGCACAGATAATCCCCCTGCACACATTCTTGAAGAGACTGTAACAAAGGAGCAGCAATATAAGCCAGAGAACAATTCTGCTTGATTTTCTTGTGCAGTCATTTTATCAGGGACAAGGAATATTCCACAGTGGTGCCCAGATGAAGGCTGCATGCATTCCCCAGCATTGCATTGTAGAAGAAAATGAAAAACCTAATAGCATTTTGATGTATTCCAGTTAGGTTTTCCATTAAGAGAAAAAGGTGATATGTTCACACCATTTGTCAGGAAAAGAAGAAATGAAGAAAATGTTGACAATTTCATTACACTCTGGTTATGGGGTGATCTGAACTTACCTATTACAAGATAAAAAAAAAACAACTATTCCAGATATTATTAGTTGAAAACATTATTGTTTATAGTTACTTTAATGTGTGCTACAACTATAGGGTTAGTTGATATAACTGTATAAGCTCCGATTTAAAAGAAGATATTTTATATCATTTACAACCTTGCTCAGAAAATTTGTATCCTTTTGAATGCCATAGTATCACACCAAGCTGCATGTTGCTGGACGTTTCTCTGATAAATCCAGTCCTGAAAAGAGAATGTACAGATACCATAAAAATGCTTCTAAGTATATCATTTTTTCGTGACCTATGTATTTATTCAGAAGATCTTTTTCCCATTTCTCACAATGTTTTCTTTTATTATTGACTATAGGACTTCTGGATTTTCTGCTGAGAATATTTCCCTAGGGAGAATAGTTGCTGTCCATTTAAAATCAACGTTAAAAAACATTTTTTTCCAGGGTGTCAGAGAGATGAGTGTGGGATTCAATCTGTTCAACTAAAAACAGGATTATACATAGCTTTCCTTATGTTTCCTTTATTAATTATTGTTAAGTGTGATGCTAGGGCTTTTCATATTAAAGCAGATGTATGCATGCTAAAGCATAATTACTAATGTGCTATTTGATTCCATGGTTTTGAAAATAAAATGTGTTAAAAATTCATCATGTATGTACTTTAAAATATGAAGAGTGTGTAAAAATTCTCTAAATGTAAAAACAATTTCATCTGATATTTAGTAAAATGACTACTTTATTGGGAAAAAAATCATTAAATGATGAGGTAATTAAGTGCTCGTTACTTGAGGATAGCCATGTGTTAATCATTTCTCATGAAAGAATCATAACAAATATTACTCTATTAAGGCCTGGAGCACTAACCAATACAGAGAGCACAGATTGGCCTGCTTGTATGACAATTAGGGAAAAACTGATAGATGAGTGAGAAACAGAGGCTATGAAAAAAGGCAGCAGAGAATGAGAAGTGTCAGGAGAGCAGAGCTCACTGTTAAATAATTTCCTGATCAGTATGGAATGATGCATTCACTCACGCTATTATACTATTCCAGCCTCATAATATCTGTGCAGTGTATCATGTTAGAATATTTAAATTTTATTTGATACTCACTTTCTTTTCTTTTTTTTTCCCCCCAGTTTCCAAATGCTTTATTAGTAAATACTCTTTAGAAAAGAAGGATCAAGCCCGATGCTTCCAAGTCAGTGGAATGAAAAGCTGTGTCCAGGGACGCACGAAGCAGTGCTGCGGGAGACTGCTGCGGGGTCCCCCTCTTATTCGTACACCCAGTCATAAGCACAAGACTTGTAGTCCACCAGTTCGTCAGACTTAAACCACAGGCTGATTTCTTTTTCAGCGCTTTTAACCGAGTCGCTGCCATGAATGATGTTCCTGCCAATTTAAATGGAGAAGTCCCCACGAATGGTGCCTGGCTTAGAGTCCGCTGGGTTGGTCTCCCCAAGCATCACGCGGCCCGTCTTCATGACATTTAGCCCCTACCAGACCATGGCCACCACTGGTCCAGAGTTCATGTACTTCACCAGCTCAGGGTAGAATGGGCGGTCTTTCCGATCTATGTAGTGCTGCTTTAGGAGTTCCTCAGAGGCCCAGAGGAGCTTCATGGCCATGAGGCGGAACCCCTTCTGCTCGAAGTGCTTGATGATCTCGCCCACCAGGCCGCGCTGCACGCCGTCCGGCTTGATGGCGAAGAAGGTGCGCTTGAGGTTGGCCATGGTCCCGGAAGCTGGCGGGGCCGCGCCGATACTCACTTTCTAAAGGCAGTTATCAGAGAGTCAATAATCAAGAAGGGAACTAAAAAGTGCATATAGTTCATGTGCAGCTTTCAGAGTCCTTTACTCAGAACTCGAGGTAGTGGGTCTGAAGAGGCTATTTTGAAATAAGCCATCAGTTTAGTCTTTCAATCAACTGAGTAATGAATACCAAAATATTGACTTTGATACAAAGTAAAATAAAATTATTTCAAGTAAATCTAGAAGATATGAGAAAATACTGGTTTAAAAACATACAAACTAAATATACAATAGGAATTTTTCTTTCAAAACTCTAATGGTAGTATACACCATGTGTATATTTTTAAATTTACAGAATTATTTCCTAGACATGATGTATTTTTTAATGTTATTTGTTAATTTTATTTACTTATTATAGGGTTGTGGGATACAAGTGAAGATTTACTACATAAGTAGGCTGCCTGCAGGTGAAGTTTCGGTTTCTAGCTGACTCTCACTCCCCTGGTAGTGGACCAGGTACCCTTTGTATTATTAATTACTTCCCTCCCTTCTCTCTGCCTCCTCCCTCCCCTAGCAGTGTTCAGCCACTACCAATCCTATCCTGTGCTAATGTGACTACTGCTCAGGGTCCACTTATGAGTAAGAACATATGGTATTCAGTTATTTGTTTCTGTAAGGGTTCACTTAGTATGATCGTTTCCAACTGCATCCAAGGTGCTGCAAAGGCTATGAATTTGTCTGATTTTCTTTAATCAAAATACTTATTGTTGTAGATATTAGAGACATCTGCAGATATGCTGGTTCCTTCCTTTTAGATTCATAATAAACTTTGCCCATTCCCACCCATTTACAGCCAGGTGCAGTCATGTTTCTTACTTTGTTCTATGAAACGTAATTTTTAAAATATGGTGGATATTACTTCCAGGAAGGTGTTTTGTGAGTTAGTGTGTGCCTTCCATGGTTTGTTGTTGTTGTTGTTGTTGTTGCTGTTTGTTTGTTTGTTTTTGCCTTGATGACTCGTAATAGTGGCTGCTCTATCATCTTGGGTCCCAGAAGAAGGTTGGCAATGACTTGGAACAGAGCCTGCTGCTGACTTGCAATTAACAGATAGCATGCATGAGAAGTCATCTTTTATTGTTTTAAGCCACTGAGACTTGGGAAAGTTTCATTACTATAGTATAATAATATTTTGTCTGATATATTTCTGTTATTCTTAGTATAGTTATCATTTCCATTTTCAAATAAGATAAATTAAGACTCTAGAAAATAAGAAGTTTTTCTAAAGAATATCTAGCCAAAAGAACTTAGTGAAATAATCAACACACAGTTTTCCTGACTTTAGATAATATGCTTCCAAAAAGCATCAGTAACTAAAACAACCATTGACATATATTGTGATCTACAAGCCAAGAACTGACTTAAGCACCTTTCAATTATAATCTCTGTTATTATCATAATAACATCTGTAGTAAGTCTGATATTGTACCCATTTTTCAGATTGTGATTTAGTGAGATCAAACCATAATAAAAGTGATAAATGTTGACACATGACTGATTTTCAAGTAAATCTGACTATGGATGTTCAGTCACAACCAATACAGTACATTTTATTTCCTCCTACAGTATAATCCAGTTTTTAACTTCTAAAAATTTAAACAAGTTTTGAAGAATCATTCTTTTTCTAACAAGCAGTTATATTGAATATTGATGGCAAAACTTTGAATATTTAAAAAATATATTTATTTAATGTCTGAGATTTTTTTTTCCTTTTTATGGATAGGTGAGTTAGAATGAGAATCAAACAAAGCAATTAGGAAAAAAACAAGAGGAAAGTAGGCAAATAAAAGAAGGAGGCATAAAGAAGGTCAAAAGCCAAATATTTATTACATATTAGCATCAGTGATATTGTGTAAGACAGAGTCTGTCAGACTATGTGACCCAACTTAAAGATTTTAATGTCTTTTTTCTCCAAAATCTTCAATCTACTGAAGAAGTTAAATTACTGCAGTCAGAACAAAAATCCCAACATTGTGACAACCTTTCCAAAGTCCTATTTTCGTATCTCAACTAATCTTCAGGACTCTTATTATTAAAAAAAATAGTATATGGATACCTCAATTGTTAATTTTAACATCTATTCAATTTATAACACTTTTATTTGAGTTTGTTATGGTATAATTCTGTCTGTGAATGTAGAACCTTGGAAATAATTTTTAAATCCAGTGTTATTGCAAAAACACTGGATTTAAAACACTGTTGCTTGCAATCAGAATTTTCTAATTCCTGAAGCAAATAAAACAATTTTAAAAAGCTGACAAAAGAGGTTTCTCATAAATTACTATTAAAATTTTTAATTAATTTATCATTGTTTTTATCTCACACTAATACACACACACACACACACAGAGAGAGAGAGAGAGAGAGAAAGAGAGAGAGAGAAGTGACACATCCTAGAAAGCTTTCTTCAAAGAAAAAATAAACAGCTAGCTCAAATAAATGAACTTCACTTTTTAGAGTATCATATGAGATGCAGATCTGGACAGTGACACTATTGAGTATGTGCCACTGCGAGTGGCTAGCTTTCACAGTTTTCTAGCTTATAACATTTATTCCTTGCCTCTCATTCATGGATAAAGGGAAAGTAGGTTAGAGACATTACAACAAAAGAACCAGTAAAGTTTTTCAAACCAATCATAACACTGTGATGTAAGTATCAGCAAATCCATCTTGGAAAAGTTATGGCTGCTGAAAGCAGACGGCAATCCTGGAGGGAACATAAAAATAGTCAAGACAATACTGCAACTTTTTCTCTACAATATCCTCTTGGGTATCAGAGCTCTAGAAACAAAGACATTTTACATAAGCTGACAAAGTCATCTTTGATGGTCATCAATAATAAACACTAGAGTTTGCAGAACACTCTGCAGTGTTTCAAGATTTTTGTCTTAAACATTATATCTTTTCTTTCTCTGAAAAAATCAATGTTAATATCATTATTTTGTAGATGAAGGTATTGAGTGCCAAAGAGTTTAAATGAATCCAGGTCCAAATCACAAAATATTTCTACCGCTTAGATAGTTGGTCACCTGTCATGTGTAAGGACTTCTTAGAAAATGTGTGTTCTGTTTCTACTGTCAAAGGTATATAGTGTAGTCTAAGAAAATTGGTCTTAAACAAAATGGTACCTATTCAGACACAGTATTCCAGATTCTCCAGTATAGAAAATTGCCGGAGGCCAGCTCTGGTGAACAGGGTCTGATGCGGGTGGAACTCGGAACGGCGAAAAGAAAAAGACAAAAACGACAGGAATCTTCTTCCTGGGGAGAGCTCGGGACTCTGTCAATTTTTATTGAATTTTCACATGCTTATATAGTTTTCTGCACCCATAAAATGTGTCCTAGGTCGTCTGCCAGATGCCCATGTATCTCTTTTTCCAGACAGTTGACCTTTAGCAATTCAACTGCTGGTGGTGTTTTTCTTCATTTGTGAACCTCTTGTTTTTCTTCCAGACTTTTCTATAGCTATTATTATGCCTATTTACTATTATTATTATTATTATTATTATTACTATGGACCCATAATATTCTTATCTTACAAAGCTAAACCTTATCTCTATATCTTATTTAACTTACCTACTACTATATTCTTATGCTTATTTATTTTATTCTATCCTTATATTCCTATATATTCTTAACTATTCCTAATACTAGTATACATCTCTTATCTTACTAGTTTATTCTTTATATTCTAATCTCTATCTTTATCAAACTACTTATTTAGTCCTATAATATTTCAAACTACTTATTGTCTCAGTCGGTTGCTTTCCACCAGCTCTCAGCTGGGGGCCTGTTGTTTGTGAGAAAAAGGCTGGCTCAGTAGGGGGCCCATTGTTCACGAAAGAGAGACTGACTCAGCAAGAGGCCTGTTGTTTATGAAAAGTCGACTTGTTTTTCTCGGCCTCCTGTTGTTACTGTAAATCATCATTACACTTCCTAAGGGGCACCTCCTTTTTGCTGCAATCTCACCATCACTATGCCTATGTATAACTTTGCTGTCAAATGCCATCATTTAGTTGTGCAACTACTATCTCAATTAAAGTGGGAACATTTTTCAGCCTATGCATGCAATCTTTCAGAGTTAAGGAAGGTCTGTCAAACAGGATCCATGGGGCTTTCGCCTCCGGCATGGCCGCATTTGGCTGGAGCCTTTCTCACAGTCGGCGTTTTTCCTGTTTTTAGGTCCCTTTTACCCTACTCTTCTTAGGGATTGCGGCTCTCGGCAGACCATTTCATTTTAGATGTCTCCGTTGTACTGGTTTGCTATTTGTTTTCTGAATCCATGTTAGATTTCAGTAAGAAATTTATATATTTTTCCAGCGTATTCATATGATCGCTTTTTCCTCATTAACTGGATTATTTAACAATCCAAGAGCCTACACACTAATTCTACTGGAAATTTATTACTTCTTTTTAATTCTTAAAAAATTATAGTGTTTTGCATGATCTGAAAACATTTTCGAATATGATGTTGATGGCTCAATGATTTCTATTAATTTGATTACTATGTTTGTTGATTTTTACTTTCTATTAATTTTATCTATCTTTTTTCACAGTTCTTTATTAAATCAATTTAAATGTGCCATATATTTCCAAATGAGAAATCTGTTACTTTTCACCTGTTTTGTTGAAATAATCTAAGATGTCTTCCTAAGTTACAATGAAATAATATTTCCAAATCAGTTTATCTTGGTCACCTAGAACCCACTTGGCTCAAGGCAAGTGTACAGAAAGAAGCCAGAGGGCATTAGGACTGTTGCTCCACCCAATTTCTGTCAACATATCTTTCTTTTGCAAGTTTTTAAAAAAAATATGCTGATTTAAAAACTTGCTAGGGCCTCCCCAGGACTTTGGCAGGGGCTGATGAAAGTCATGCTCTGGCCGGGCGCAGTGGCTCAAGCCAGTAATTCCAGTGTTTTGGGAGGCCCAGGCGAGAGGATTGCCTGAGTCCAGGGATTCAAGGCCAGCCTGGGCCACTTGGTGAGACCTCGCCTCTACAATAAATTTAAAAAAATGTATATGAGTATGGTGGCACGTGCTGTAGTTCCAGCTACTTGGAAGGCGGAAGGATCGTCTGAGCCTAGCAGGTCAAGGCTGCAGTGGCCGTGGGTGTCCCTGGGTAGCAGAGTGAGACTCCAGCTCAGAAAAAAAGAAGAAAGCCGTGGGTCCTATAATTACAATTTTTTTTTTAGGTTCATAGCACATCCACCTCTGTTGAGAATGGTTCAGCAGTATGGTGGAGATGAAAGGCTGATTAGACTGTGAAGAGAAGGAAAGGAAAATTGAGAACAAATTTAGATACCTTTTTCAAGGACTTTGTTTCAAAAGGGAGCAAAAGGAATAAATTAGACTAGCTAGAGAAAATGCACGGGAGCCAGCAGTTGTGTGTTTGACTTTTCAGATTGTACTTAAAAGGATGCAGGTATGCACACTTATTGCCATATGAGAAAAAGCAGAGTATATGTGTATGAAGATGGGAAGTTAGTGGATTTTCTAGAGGTGAGTTGAGAAGGCTTTCTTCTGAATGCCTCATTTTCTATTTTAAATACTTATATTTGAGATTATTTTCTGAGAGGTTTGAAGTCCAAAATTCATGAAATAGGAATCTGGGAGACTGAGAGAAGGAATTGATAAAGAATATATAATAGGATTGCTGAAAGTACTATAGGTGCTCTCCATGTTTATGGACATAGTTTTAAAGTGAGAGCTGTCATCTTAGTTTCAGCTTTACTCTTGATAGAGTCAGCTGTTTGTGTACAAGCTCAGTATTAATACAGAGATAAGTTTAACCATGGATTGGATTTCACCATGTAAATACACCAGATAGAAAATTGTGCAGGAAAATTGAGGGCATATGCAAGAATAAGATTGCAGAGATGAGCGGGGCTCAGTGGTTCAGCCTGTAATCCCAGAACTTTGGGAGGCCAAGGCTAGAGGATTGCCTGAGCCAGTGGGTTCGATACCAGCTGGGGCAATTTGGCGAGACCTTGTCTCTATAGTAAATCAAAAAATTAGTTGGGCTTGGTAGTGTGCACCTGTAGTTCCAGCTACTCAGAAGGATCATGGGAGCCCAGCAGGTTGACACTGGGGTGGCCACTGCACTCCAACCTGGGTGAGGGAGTGAGATTCCAACTCAAAAAGAAAAATGATTACAGAGATGAGCAAAAAATGTAAGTAGGGTAAAGAGAAAATTGAATTTTTAAGCAGCTGATGAGCAACACATTTAGGATCAGTGATTAGAAGGCATTGGTGAGATCAAGTACCCTTTGAATATGTTTTTATTATAGATAATAATAGATACAAACAATTGATAAACTCTGTGCGTGTGTAAATCCTCATAGCTAACAAAACGTATATGCATTTTTTGTAGAATTTATGATCATTCATACATGAATCATAAAGAAAACCTTAATAAATTATCAATTGAAAACAGAATGGGACAAAATCTCTAAAAAAATGCTTTAAAGATAGAAAATAATGACAAAGGTTAAAATACAAAGATCCATATCTACTGATCAATTGTCTTTCACATCTGCCTGATAATTTTCAATTTTTTCACTGCACTTTTAGTGTTACCCATAGCGTATCCTAAATTCTCACAGTAGAATACAAAAAAATTAAATGGAAGGATGAGTGAATGAATGAATAAATAAACGAAACACAAACGTCTACATTTCTAGTTTTATTTGCCATCAAGATGCATGTCTATGATTTAGGCTCTGTCAGTCAGATGTAGTCATGGTACTCACTTACTTTGATATGAAAAGCTGACATATAAGAAAAACCAGGAAGAGAGCAAAATGTCCATTTTAGGATTATTTTCTGCAGTCACTGGCAGTAGTGGCAGTTTCCACTGGGACAGAGGCAGTATCACCTGAGTCTGAATCAGTGGTAGCAATCGCCCAAACCAATGCTTCCTCGGAGAGGCAGAAATCCCTCAGAATCATATCCCTTCTATGATAAAATTCTAAGAGTCGTTTCTTCAAAAGTTCATTTTAGAGTTTATTTTTTCATTTGTCTTCATAATTCTATACGCTATCTTTATTCATATATCTTTCTTCTAAAACTAGGTAGATTCTACTGTCTGCAACTAAAAATTCTAGCTGATACATCATCACTTCAAATTTGATACAATTCAAAATTATTGTTTCATTGCAACACTATTCACAATAGCAAAAACACAGAACCAACTGTGCTGCCCATCAAAACTGGACTGGATTTTAAAAAAATGTGGTATGTATACACAATGGAATGTTATGCAGCCATAAAGAAGGACAAACATATGGACTTCACAGCAACTTGGATGGATTTAGAGTCTGTCATACTCAGTGATCTATCACAGAAACAAAGAACAGAGTACCACATGTTGTCACTTATAAGTGGGCCCTGAATATTTAACATAATACTATAAGAAAGGGATTGACAGTAGCAGGATACTGCTGGGGTGGGTGGTGGGAAGACACAACATCAATAAGGGTACCTGATCTCATACCAGGCAAAGTGGGGACCAAAGGGAGACACAAACTTTACCTATACGATGACCACTTGTATACCTTATCCTGAATTGTATCCCACATCTTTAAAATAAAAAATAATAAAAATTGCATCAATAGATTCTGAGATACAAAAATGTGAAGAAAATAACAATGAGAATACAAAATATACAAAATTATTAGAAAGTGAGTATATTTATATTCATAGGCAAAGTGATAATTTTGAATAATTTCAGTCTTTAAAAAAGATAACAATCAATATGCCTGCTGCTTGTTGAGGAATTTTTTTCCTTAAAGAATAACTTGAGGATAAAATGAAATAATGCATAAAAATTACATTACATATTGACAGGAAAATAAGAGGTTTTCCATGACAATGGTGTTTATTAGCAGTGGAAATACTAATAAAGCATGAACATAAAACAAATTTAAAACTATGAAACATGCTTTATAATCTTTCACAACTAATGGAAGATAAAAACGCAAAGCAACAATAAATCTATAGTAATACTAGAACATGATTTTTTAGATAGGCAAACAAGGCAAAAGTAGACGATATGTGAGAGAAACTACAGAAAAATATAAATAATTTTTAAGATTTCTGGGATTGTAGAGTTATTTTTCTCCCTTCTTTTTAAAACCAACTTTAGAAATATAATTAACTACAATAAAATGCAATAACGCATGCACCCCATAAATATGTATGATTATTATATATCAATAAAAATTTACACTTAAAATCTTATTTTGATACATCCATATAATGTGTAATAATCAAATCAGGGTAGTTCTGATATCCCTGCCTCAAACATTATCAATTCTTTGTGTTGGCAACATTTCATATTTTCTCTTCTAGCCATTTTGAAATATACAATAAGCCACTGCTAGCTATAGTTGCCCTGCTGTGCTACTAAACATTGGAACTTATTTCTTCTACCTAACTTTATGTTTGTACCCATTAACCAATTTCTTTTCATCCCCCATCTACACCCCACTTTTCCCAAGCTCTGCTATCATTTTACCTCCATTAGATCAACTTTTTTTTTTTTTTTCTCTCACATGTGAATGAGAACATGTAATGCTTGTCTTTCTGTGCCTGGCTTATTTCTCTTAACATAATGACCCTCTAGTTCCATCCATGTTGCTGTAAATGACAGGATTTTCTTTTCTTTTATTTTTTTACAGAAGGATATATCCCATTGTGTATATTGCCACATTTTCATTATCCTTTCATTCACTGATGAACATTAAGTGTACTATTTCATGAGTTTTGTGAAATATGCATATATACAAATGTGGAGCCATCAGACAAATCAAGACAAGAAATATTTTCATGAAATATTTGTCTGAATTCATTTTAACATTATTATTTTTGTTGTTATTATTGGGTTGTATTTATTCTTTATATATTTGAGGATACATCCCTTGTTATATACATTTACAGTGACTATTTCCTTTAGTCTCTTACTTGTTTTGTATTTTAACTTAATACTACCTTTTGAATAGTAGAAACTTTTAATTTTGATGAGATCCAATTCATCACATTTTAATTTACTTTTAGTGTTCCTTATATCTTATAAAACACTTGTCTGTCTCATGGTGGTAAAACTATTTTTCCAAATTTTATTTGGAATCTTTAAGATTTTATGTTGGTGTTTAGATTTATGATCTATTCTGCACTAATGTTTTTGTAGAGTCTGAAGTAGAGGTCAAGGGTTCTCCCTGATGACTTTATAAAGATATTCAGTTTTTAAAAAAGACTATTCTTTCAACATTGTATCGTTTTTGCATTTTGGTCAAAAATCACTTGACACTAAATGTTGGTCCTCGTGTCTTTATTCTATATGCTTAATATATCTATTACTCTTAACACCAGTACTACATTGTTGTCAGCTCCATGGTAATTTTTAAAATCAGGCAGTACCAATCCTACCTTATTTTAAGGATGATTTTTTACTTCAAAAGTTATTTTGGGCTTGGAGTGATGGTTCACTCCTGTAATTCTAACTACTTGGGAGGCTGACGCAGGAGGATTGCTTGATGCCAGAAGTTTGAAACCAGACTGAGCAATATACTGAGACCTTGTCTCTAAAAAAAAAAAAAAAAAAAAAAAAAGTTTTAAAAATTAACCAGACCTGTGGCATGCACCTATAGTTCCAGCTATTCAGCTGGCTGAGACAGGAGGATCATTTGAATCTAGGTGTTCAAGACCAGTCTGAGCGACATAGCAAGATGCTGACTATACAAACACATTTAAAAAAAAATTAGCCAAACATTGTGACACACAAGTGTAGTCCTAGATAATCAAGAGGGTGAGGTGGGACGACTACTTGCACCCAGCAGTTTGAGGCTGCAGTGAGTTAAACAACAAAAAAAAGGATATTTTATTTTTGTCCTTGTTAGATTTTTTTTGTCTGTGAATTTTATAATCAGCCTGTCAATTTCTAAAAGAGAAAAACAGACAAAGCTCTTAGAACTTTGATTGAAATTGGTCTTGGATTGATAAATCAATTTTAGAAAAAATTGTTATTGTAACAGCATTTGTCATTCCAACTCATAAACATGGTATGTACCTAATTCACTTAGGATTTTCCTAGTTTCTTTATGTAATATTTTCTATATTTCTGTATTTAGATTTTATACTTTTGTTGAATTTATTAAGAAATATTTCATGCTTGATACTGATATAAATGGTTACTAAAATTTTTTCTTTTAAAATTGTTTATTGCTAATCTATAAAAATACAGTTGGCTTTCTGACCTTTTATCTGACAGATGAATAAATTTAATTTAAAATGTTAGTAATTCTTAATGTAGGTTTTTGAGCCTTTTCTTCTTCATCTTTCCACCTGCAAATAGAGACAACTTTTCTTTTATTTTCTCTGAGATTTGTCCCTCTCATTCCTTCCTTGAATCATTACATCAGCCAGGGCCTCCAGAAAAACACTGTTGACTGCTTTTATGTCATCTTTTGAGAAGCGTTTGTTTATGTCCTTTGCCCACTTTTTAATGAGGTTGTTTGCTTTATTCCTTTCAGTTCATCTGAGTTCCTTATAGATCCGGAATGCTAGATTTTGGCAAATGCATCGCTTGCAAAAACTTTTTTTCCATGGTGTGGACTATCTCTTTACTCTTTTGATGGTTCCTTTTGCTGGGCAGAAGTTTTCCAGTTTGATAAGGTCCTACCTGTCTATCTTAGCTTTTGTTGCATTTGCTTTTGGGAACTCGGTCATGAATTCATTGCCTACTCCAATTGTGCAAAATGGTGTTTCCTACATTTTCTTCTTAGAGTATGACAAACAAGCTGCCAAAAGTTACATGAAAAAATACTTAGCCTCACTAATCATCAGAGAAATGCAAATCAAGACTACAATGGGATACCACTTAACTCCAGGAAAAATGGCTATCATCAGCAAATCAAAACAACTGGTCCTGGAGTGGCTGCAGAGAAAGGAAACACTTCTACACTGATGGAGGGAATGTAAGCTACTTCAACCTCTATGGAAAGCACTGTGGCATTATCTAAAAGAATTAAAAATTGACCTTTCATACTATCCAGCAATCCCTATCCTGGGAATATACCTAGAAGAACATAAATCGTTCTACCCAAAAGACTCTTTGTACCTATGTTTATTGCTGCACTATTCACAATAGCAAAAACATGGACTCAACCCTGTTGCCCATCTGAAGTGAACTGGATAAAGAAAATGTGGTACATATACGTGATGGAATATTATACACCCATAAAAAAGAACAAAGTCACGAACTTTGCAGCAACTTGGATGCAGTTGGAGACCCTCATACTAAGTGAGTCATCATAGAAGCAAAAAATGCATACCTCATATTCTTACTCACAAGCGTAAATCACACTAGCACAAGGGTGGAATCCTCAGTCATGGGTGCTATTTGGGGAGAGAGGGAGGAAAGAGGAAGGGAATATGTGGCAACACATTGGGTACCTGGTCCGCTGTCAGGAGAGAGGGCCAGCCAGAAGCCCAAACTTCACCTGCATGCAGCCTACTTAAGTCGCAAACTCTCACTTGTACCCCACAACTCTAAAATAAAATCAAAGAAAGTGAGGGGAGGGGACATCCTGGCCTTTTTCCTCATCTTAGAAAGAAAGCATTTCATTTTCACAATTAAACGAAGCCCAGTGCAAAGTTATAACATAGAGCTACATGTTCAAAATGTATAAAGAGTTTCGATACAGCATCGGTGGATCGTTAAACCAAATCCAGGGCCCATGGAAGCAAGGGACACTGCATGACTGCACAGGTCACATGACCATGATCTTGGCCTCGATTAAGATGCCAGCTGCGAGCATTTCTTTATTGGCCTTTACCAGGTTAAGGGTAGTTTGCTGGAAGTGTCGTTGCAAGTGGGTTTTGAATTTTGACAATTGTCCTTACTGTACCTACTTAGATAATCAGATTATTTGATTTTTCAGTTAATTTTCTGGATTAAATTGGTTTTCGATTTTTGAAGCAAACTTGAAGTCCTGTGACTAACTCTACACAATCAAAATGTATTATCATTTTTATTTATTACTGGATTCACTTTGATACTATGTTGTTGAAGACTTTTTATATTAATGACTCAGATAGTTCTGTAGTTTCTTCCTTGTGATGTCTTTGTTTAATTTTGGTATCAGGGACATGCTGGCCTCACAAAATGAGTTGGGATGAATTTCCTTCACTTTCTGAAAGAGTTTGTGTCGACTGGTGTAATTTATGCATAAAAGTTTAATAGAACTCACTAACGCAACCATCTGGGTCTGGAGATTTCTTTGTGGAGATATTTTAAATATCATCATTGCTATAAATGTATTTTTAATAGATTTTTAACAGTGTTATTTAGGATTTCTATTTGTTCATGGTATCAGTCAGTACATTGTGTATTCAAGCAGTGCACTATTTAATCAAAGAACAATCCCTTTCCTAGAAGGATCCTAGCATCCCTCCTCCAAAACCCTAAGGAGATCTGTTTGTCGGTTTAGATTCCAAATTTCTGTTCAGTAAAGAGGTGGATATCAGAGATTTGGTTATAACTTCTATGATTCAATTCACTTTTGGCTTTGTTTTAAAATGAGTTCAGGGCTTTAGGTCTCTTTCTCCAGGTGGGCTCTGAGATCAGGTACATCATGTTTGCTGACCTCCAAACCACAGCAACTAAAGTATGCTAGGCCTCAAACTGTCTGGCAGCTAAACAGAGTGGGAGTTCTCTTCTGCTTTCCAGCCTTGCATAAGTCCATTTACTCTTTTAAAATTATTACTTGTCAGAGAATATTATCTTTTCTTTTAAGGATCCTTCAGGTTTTGATCTGACACAACAACAGCTCACAGGTTTGTCCAGTGCTCTTTCCCCATCATCCCAGCAGACCTGTCCTTCTCTGATGGGTTACTTATTTTCCTAGATGGGACACCAACCTCAGCAATTATCTCCATGTATAAAAGTGTGACCATTCCTTAGCTCCAGAAAAGGAGTCATGCTTCTGGAGTTCAGTTATTTTCATTTTTTTTGAGTCTGAAGTTCGTCACTGACTTTATAACAAAAAATGATTTTTTTTTTGGTTTGGTAGCTTATTTTTGTTACAGCAAGAATAATCATCTTTCATATTCTTCTCTATCCTAACCAGAAGTGCCACTTCCTCTTTTCATAATGCTGATTCCCTTTTATGTTGGGATGTGTCTGTAACAGTCAACGGTTTGCAAAAAGTTTTGGTGGATCATATTGTAAGAGAAGTATTGGCAAATCTGTAAGTAGATAATTAAGTAACAATGGCATTTTTATTTTCTGATGATATAAAGAAATTTGAATAACATGCATGACAGAGACACATCTAATATACATAAGTTTCTTCATGTTATTGGCATACACTACTTGCTAAATGTTTCTGGAAATCTTCCGTATTTCCAAATCATTAAGCATAAATGACAACAGCACACAAACTTGAAGCAAATTATTTAAAGTGTCATATTAATAATCATACTTAATAGTCATATTTGTCATGAAATTGTATTTGTCTATTATGTTAGCCTTTTGACATTAATATATTGTGCTTCCAAATTATTTTAGAATTACTTATAAAAACTATATTCCATTTGTTGTAATAAAATACATATCATCAACATTGAATATGTAATTATAATAGCTGGTGGCTTCTAAATCTTCATGATGTACAAATGTAAATTTCATTTTTTATGTTTTTATTGTGTTTTTCTTTATGATGATAATAGTAAGGTATTTAATTATATATATTACAATTTTAATTAATAAGATGGCTTATATGATACTGAAAGTAGAACTTCCTGTTTTCAATTATCCATTGATTGTGTAATTCTTCACAATGCAAGTTATTTAGTACATACCTGTAATAGAAAGAAAAAAGAATGCTTGTCTTTAACTGTCCTTCCACTTGCTTTTCTCTCTCTCTCTTTCTCTCTCTCTCTCTCTCTCTCACACACACACACACACACACACACACACACATACACATATGTGTTTTGTAAATCCACAGAACCACAGAGACTGGAATAATTATACTTCCGTACCTGCAATATTAAACTTTCCATAACAATCTTAGAGGGAAATTTGCTTTAAAACAACTTCCTTTATTTTACCTATAATTTTACCTTACAGCTTTACATAATTTTTTCTATAAATTATGTAGGTGCTGCAACTTTTTAGCATTTGCTATTTTTCCCATTGTTTGGTAAAACTGCAAACTACAGTGTTTCTCAAAATGTGGTGAATAGAGGAAACAATCACATGTATGAATACAAAACTGTCTGTGTTCTCAGCCCTTCCAGTGACCAGGTAGACTTAAGAAAGCTTTGATAAGGTTTCATGCAGAATGGGGCTGCTTGTTACGACTGCATGAGGGAAAAGCAAGCAGATGGTCCATTTAGTTAAAGCACCATGTGGTAAAGTTGTCAACCAGGCCTCGGAAACAGCAAAACTGGGCTAATGCAAATTACCTTACTGCAAATAAGCTTGAGCATTTCATGATGTAGGAATGTTTATAGGAAATGGTAGTATTTATTCTATCATAAAACAGTTATTAAAATTGACACCCCAAAAATATACTTAAATTAGGTTATCACAAACTTTTAACTTCAAAGATTTTTGCATCCTATAATAAAGTTGAGGAGTAGAATAAATAGATTTTGTTTTCAAAGTTCAGTAGACTTAGATCCAGTGTCTTTTTTCTATCGGAATAGCAAGGTACTATATTAACAGACTAGAGAGTGATAGGCTATAGTGAAATAATAATGTGGGATTTAATTACACTAATAGGAAGGAGAAATATTGATAATTGAGTTCTACTCTGTACATATAAATTTTATTTTCAAATTTGTAGTTTTAGTTTCTCGTATGAGTCTTGGTCTTGAGGGAAGCGAAGATAAATAATGTATGGTGCCTACTTTGGTATGATATGCTAGATATGATGTACCCCTTCCTCCTTTTACCTATTTTTATAGTGATTATTGATAACCATGTTTTTAATGATGAGCTGATATACGGCAATACAGTCATTCAGTTTGCAAGTGGCATTACAAGTCCCTAAAATAACAATTTAGACACCTAAGATGGTTAATAATATGTGTCATCTTGACTGGGTCAAATAGTGCCCAGTTATTTGGTTAAACTATCCTGGCTGTGTCTGTGAGGGTGTTTCTTGATGAGATTAATAATGGGATTGGTAGACTGAAGAAAACAAATTGCCCTTCCCTATGAGAGTGGACCTCATACAACTGCTAAAAGTCTGAATAGAACAAAAAGGCTAATTAAAAGAGAACTTGCTTTCTCTGATGGTTTTTTTTTTTTTTTTTGAGTTGGAGTCTCACTCTGTCGCCCAGACTGGAGTGCAGTGGCTGCTTCCGGCCACTGCAGCCTCGACCTGCTGGGCTCCGGTGATCCTTCCGCCTCAGCCTTCCAGTAGCTGGAACTGCAGGCGCGCGCTACTACGCCCAGCTGATTTTTGATTTATTGTAGAGGTGAGGTCTCGCCAAGTTGCTCAGGCGGGTCTCGAACCCGCGGGCTCAGGCAATCCACTCACATCAGCCTCCCAAAGGCGCGGGATTACAGGCTGAGCCACCGAGCCCGGCTTCTCTGATGGTTTTTTAACTGTGACATCAGTCTTCTCTTGCCTTCAAATTTGGCCTCAGACTGCGACTTTCGTCATTAGCCTTCCTGATTCTCAGGTGTTTGCACATTCACTAGAACTACAGCACTGGCTCTTCTAGGTCTCCAGCTTACCCACTGCAAATGTCAGAACTCCTTAGCTTCATAACCATAGAAGTCAAGTCTTTATCATCTATCTATCTATCCATCCATCTATCTACCTACGTGCCTACCTACCTACCCACATCTATCTAAAATGTCTGTAAAACTTACAATAGCCTGTAAGAGCTTGCTTAATATAAGTAACTTCATTTTTGTCAAAAATCCTCCATCTTAGCTGCTTGCTATCCAGATATAGCATATGACTAAATAAGTTCCCTGTACTCACAGACCCACATTCCTGTATCCCATAAACTGTTTCTCCTGACCATTTGGAAACTTCCTAGCCATAAGTCCTGTGTAATTGTATGCTTTGTTAACTAAACTCAAATGCTACGCCTTGCAAAACTCCATTGTTACATTCTCATATTATAAGCCTACATTTTGTTAGTGACCTAACCAAGGTAACTTCGTGACCTAACCAAGGCAACTACATTGTATAGTAGTCCTTCTACCTTGTCTCCATGTAACTGCCCTAATTGTTCCAGTCACCAACTGTG
>CAUYQG010032357.1:0-64258 GCA_963574415.1 Tarsius wallacei
AGCTCTATAATAAAGTATAATATCTGGGAGCATGATGCCTCCCGCTTTTTTTTTTTTTCCTGAGGATTGTTTTGGCTATTCATGGTTGTTTATGTTTATGTATATGAATTCCTGTATTGTCATTTCCAGGTCTGAGAAGAATGATGCTGGTAATTTAATGGGTATTGCATTAAATATGTAGGTTGCCTTATGTAGAATGGACATCTTAACAATGTTGAGTCTTCCAATCCATGCGCATGGAATATTTTTCCATTTGTTTGCGTCATCTTGGATTTCTTTGAGCAGTGTTTTGTAGTTTTTGTTGTAAAGGTCTTTGACTTCTCTAGTTAGAAAGATGCCAAGGTATTTCATTTTTTTTTGTGGTTGTGAATGGTGTTATGTTTTTTATTTGGGTTTCTGTTTATTTTTGGTGTATAGGAATGTGACTGACTTTTGCACATTTATTTTATACCCTGAGACTTTGACAAAGTCCTTTATCAGTGGATTCCATCTTTAAGACTATATTCTATCACCACCACACACACACATATACAGGTAGAATATATATGTAATTAGTTTAATTGGATTGCCATTATGTTGCAATGTAGTTTTGCATTCTGCTTTCTCCTTTAATGTCATACCAAGGGCATTTTCCTACTATCTAATATGCTCAGACGACATGATTTTTAATTGTTGTATTCCATTTTGTTATTTGTGTGCACAGTGTTTTAATGAACTTTTTGTTATTTATGTTCTTTATAACCTTAAAAATCATAAAAAACATTGTGATGAGTGTCTGTCTAATAAATCATGTATACACTCATATGTTTTCTCAGGGTAACTTTCTAGGAATGTAACTGTTTTGAATTGTTTTGATGTGTAATGTGGAACTTCTTTCTTGCGTGATTATACTGTTACATAGCACCAGCAGTGCCTGAGATTGCTCATTGCACTGACCATTGCCAGCATGATTATTGATTTTCATTACCTTAATTATTTTTGTTAAAGTGAAAGATTGTGTATTATTATAGTTTCGTCATTTCTTTGATTACCAATGTGGTTGAACATATTTCTATTTTTTAAATATAAAATTATGTAATATTTACCTATCTTTTCCTATGAGGTCTATTTGACTTTTTTAATTTGTGGAAGACTCCTTATATTTTAATTTTTAAAAATAATTATTGATGCTTTAGGTACAGAACTTAATTTTTGGTCAAGTCTATTGACCATGTCTTTTTTCATTTTTCCACTGGTTATATGCTTGAAAAGATACTCTTCTTTTGTTATTTACATACAGTCATATTTTTCCTAGTAAAAAAAAGCAATTTTAGTTTTCACACTAAACTTGTTTTTACAATAACTAAAACATTTATTATAAAAACATAAGACAATCAAAATACATAAAGGAAAAAGAACATAACCACTTTCTCAACAAATAAAATATTATATATACTCTTCCCCTTTTGTTTCCATGTACATTTTACCCCTTCATAGTTTCACAATTTATTTTGTTGTTGAGGGAAGAAATGAGAATATATATATTTTTTCTCAATTTGCCAAATGTCAATATTTCTCCATTGTTATGTGATGCTTCCTCTATAACTTATTAAGATAATATGTAATAGGGCATATTTAAGCATTGTTATTTTTCTCAGTAATTTGTATATCTATTCCTGCATAAGACCCACATTTATTTATTAAATATTTAATTAAAATATAAAAGCTAATAATAATTGCTTGTCTTTGCAAATTTTTCTTAGTGCTGAAAAAAGGTCTGAAAAAAAATCATTGCTAGCAAAGTTTATAAAATGATTTTTGAGCATGAAAGACAATGGTCTTAATACATAACAAATAGAAGTATGAGTTGAATGAAAGTAAAATGGGCTGGGTGCATTGTTTCATGCTTGTAATCTTAGCACTTTGGGAGGCCAAGGCGGGATGATTGCTTGAACCTAGGTGTTCGAGGCCAGCCTGGGCGACATAGTGAAACCTCGTCTCTGTAAAAAAAAAAGTCAAAAAATTAGCAGGGCATGATGGCATGGGCCTGTAGTACCAGCTATCAGGAGGCTGAGATGGAAGGATCAACTGATCCCAGGAGGTCGAGGATGTGGTGAGCCATGATCCTGCCACTACACTCCAGCCCAGGTGACAAAGTAAGACCTCCAATTCAAGACAATTCAAGACCTCAAATTCAAGACCTCCAATTCAAGACAAACAAACAAACAAAAAGATAATAGTAAAAACAATAAATAAAGAAATGTTGAGGGGGGATCCAGATTTAATATGAACTCACCCACAGCCTACCCCTCCCAACCCCCTCTCGGATTCCAGGAAGCAGGCTATTTCTATGGTGTTAGAAGTAGCCAATCTCCTTTCAGTCCATCTGAAAACCATCACTGTCCAAGTGGTGGATGGCATGCTAGATGACATTAGTGCCTCAGGTTGAGGGCCTACAGCTTCAAACCTTATTCAGTGTGTCATGAGTACTTGAGAGGAAAATTTCTAGGGCAAAGGTTTCAGAAGCAGAGCACTTAAAAAAAAAAAAAAGCTAAATGTTTGAATTACCTCTATGCAGGGCAGGTTTGAGACGAGGTATAAAAACATTGAAATGGGATATATCGGGAGGGGTCAGATTGTGAAGGGACTTGAAAGAGCAAACTTTGCAGTTAATAAGCAACCAAGAAAGAGTCTTAAAGGTTTCTGAACAGGGAAAGTGATGGAATTCTACTTTAGAAAGGATTAGCATGCTAATGCTATATAGGCTAAAGGCAGAGATACTGGATTCAGAGAAGCATATTGGGAATTATAGAAATTCATCTGTGATAGAATGAGGAATTTTATAAGAACAGCAATGGAGGAGAAGGTAAGGTCTTCAAATATACACATACAGTAGAAATGATGGTGTTGACTCAAAAAATATTTATGAAGTTTCTACACATTTTAGATATATGAAGGATGGGAAAGAGTCAGAGAACTCCACTGTTTGTGAGCCTTCTACCTTGAAGAGGTACCACTGATCAAAATGGAAATGTTTTCTCTACAATATGGACTACTGGATACCACTTTCCATTCAACTCACCAAGTTAGCCCCTAAAAAATGCTAAAAGAGTTAACCCCTAAGAGTCATTATGAACTCCCAAGGAGAATCCAACAGTCCCATGATTTTCTTGTCTGTCAGTTCTTGGATGGAGAGTCCAATTGTGATTATTGTTCATGCTCTCTGACTCCTAGGTGGTCTCTTACTTCTCTCCATTCTTCCACACAGATGAGCTCTAACATGAGCCCATCACACCTAAGGTCCCTATCATCAGTTTATGTAGGAGGAGGAAAAGGGACAAATTTTCTTATCATTCTTTTACATTTTGGAAAAGAGCCTTCAAAGATGGTCCTGCCCATTTCAGCAGGGTCAATGAGGTGGCGAATATTGACCTTACATCAGTCTTTTGGTTCTAAATTTTTGGATAATTACAGGGTGACTAGCCACCAAACTCAAAACATTGTTCCTGGTCTCAGTTACCTTACCTGTAAAATGAGAGACATAAATTGATGTTAGAAGTTCTGCACAGTTTTAATGTTTTAGCAAGAAAAATGTCACTGTGTTACATTTAGGCAAACTGTCTCATTGGAGCAGCCTAGCATTGAGAAGGGATAGGAGGAGGTGGGATGGCATTATTAAAGGGGGTTCACAAATGCATATTGCTTATAGACAGAATTTATAGTGTGTTACATGTGTAAGAGCCCTTCATTTAAAAATAAATATACGCTGTGTTTATTCATAAATAACAATTCAAAAGTTTAGTCAAGGGATTATTTATTTATTTATTATTTATTTATTGTTGGGGTCTCACTCTGTTGCCCAGGTGGCTGGAGTGCAGTAGCATGATCACAATGGTCATGGCTCATGGCAGCCTAGACCTCTGGGCTCAGGTGATCCTTCCACCTCAGCATCCCCTCAGCATTCTGAGTAGCTGAAGCTAAAGGCATGTGCCACCATGCCCAGCTAATTTATTTTTTGTAGAGATGAGGTTTTGGTATGTTGCCAAGGCTGATCTCAAACTCCTGGGTTCAGGCAATCCTCTAGCCTTGGCTTCCCAAAGTGCTTGGGATTATAGGCATGAGCCACTGAGCCCGGCCTTGGTCAATGAATTGATATAAACGTATAAAAATACTTGGGAGGAAAGGCTATGAATGTGTTTGAAGCTTGAATATATAGCTTCATACTGAAAGGGTCCATGGAATACTTGACTGTTCTCTTGCGCTGCTGGTAAGAGTCAAGAGGCAGGGAACAGGGAAGAAAGAGGTTTACTTCAGAATTCGGAATTCAGGGAGTCAGGTCAGTATAGATACCATGGTCAGCTCAGCTCCTCGGGTTTTACAGTCTGAGTTTATAAGCACAAGCATTGAGATTTGCTGTTGATTAACACCAAGCTATACGACTTTTAAAGCATTCTATAATATTGCAATTACAATTGTGTTTTGTCAATTATAACAGAGAAAATATTTGAGAACCAGTTGAAACCTTTTCAAGCACCTCCTTACTGTATGCATTTGAATTACCTATGGCATTTATACTAGTTTTTATTTGGTTCAGCGTTTTGCTATGTTTCATGATTTATTTGGGATGAAGGTACAGCATTCGGTGCGGATAATGGCACAAGTGCCTTCTTGGGATGCAATGAGAATATCTAAGGCCATTCTATTTTGCAGGACTGCTTTTCTCACTAATGAAACTTCTGTATTTAGCATCATTAACTATTTTTGCTTTTGGAACACAAGTTTTTAAGTCTTTTCTAAATAACTGTTTTGATATTACTAAAATGACCTCTTTTCAATACTTCTAAAGTTTGAAAAATATTGTGCTAGAGTATTTGAGGTAGAAGTCATGAACCAAATGAACGAAATTAGGTTGTGTGTTTAGAAATCGGAAGCACGGAATGCCGTGAGAAATTGCTGCCTCGATGCAGCTAGTGTGAGCCACTTCCATGAAGAGAAACAAAATAGTAGATATTCACACTTCCAATAGATCGTCTAAGAGGGAAATGCTGGAATTCGACAGAGAAGCCACGGGAAGCATGGAAACCCAGGGAGAAGGAAGCCAGCCAGCCTGCTGACTGCATCACTGACCGCTAGTGGCTCCCAGACGCGGGGAAAGGGTGAATGAGAGACCCGGGGGCTCTGCTCTCCTGCGGACTTTAACCACCGCTAGCCTGTCGAACTTACACTTAGAGGCCCCAGGCCTCCCGCCCCAACAGCTGCAACCACACCATTCTGAGATCGCTAGCGGGCTACGCCCTTCCTGGGGCTGCACCTGTTGCCAGGCCAGGAAGGGAGTGGGAAGTCCGGGTGCTTTCATTCGCCCCAAGGACAAATGCCACCTGCCGATGCCGCAGGACCCAGACACTCTGGGGTGGGAGGACTTGTGACCTGGGGCAGTTTTGCCTTCGGAGTGTGGACTGCCTGTGTCAAAGCCCTGGGAGCTGGGTGGATACACTGATGCGGGCTAGGCCTCTCTCTTTCCCTGTGAACGCTTTTGTGCAACAGAGGCATGTCCTCTCCTCTCTGGAACTGTACCCCAGCAGCCAGGGGAATCCTTTCCAATGCCCATGGGAGTTGCCGCTTGGGCCCACATGTGGGAAGCCGGAGTGTGGGCTTGCCTGACTCCCAGCCCCCAACCAGCTTTCCCCCTCCACCTGTCTTGGCAACTGAACAAGAAAGAGAGATTTTGGGAGTCCCATAGTCCCGCCCATGAAAATGTGGTGTATGTATATGGTATACTATTTAGCTGTAAAAAAGAACAAGAGGGTCAACCCCTTCGGGTCCCCTCCCACTGTGGGAGCTTTTCTGTCGTCTCAATAAATCCTGCTTTCTGAAACAAACAAACAAATAAAGCAAAACAAAATGAAACAGAACAAAACGATGTCTTTTACAGCAACTTGGATAGAATCGGAGGCCATTATCCTGCATGAAGTAATTCAGGATGGGAAAACCAAATTATCACATGTTCTCATTTATAAGTGAGAGCTAAGCTATGGGTACGCAAAGGCATATAAAATGGCATAATGGATACTGGAGACTCAAGGGAGGAGGGCAAGAGGGAGGTGAGGAATGAAAAATTACCTATTGAGTACAATGTACAATATTTGGGTGATGGATACAGTAAAGCCCAGACTTTACCACTATGCATTTTAGCCATGCACCCCCAAACCACTTTACCCCTAAAGTTAGTGAAATAGAAAAGCACGGAGTAGACCCAATATTTGTAGCTTTCTTTAGTTAATAAAATGAAGGGAAGAGATTGTGTGTTACTATGAGGATACTCATGTTGGCTAGACTATTTTTTCTTCTGTAAATAAGTTGAGATCAGTTGGTTGATTAGTCATTCTTGCAAACTAGTTGTTTGAACCATTGACAAGTAATGGGAAGGAACAGGAAATTGTGGTTTGCGAATAAAAGAGGAATAATTCTGGCTGCAGGTGCAATTGCACACAACCAATTCTGTATCTTGTAGCTACATTGTGCCACAATAATGTGGTTTCATCATTAACTTAGATGTATATATGTATATATATATATATGTTATACATATATACACATACTTGTATATATATACTTGTATATATGTAACTTATATATACTTGTATATATATATATTCAAGTATACATACATACTTGAATATATATACATACATGCTTAGTAACAAAAAATGCAATAAGCTTAAAGATGAAAATAATCTTAAAGTTTTTCTTTTTTTCTTCAAATATTTCACAAAATAGTTTAAGAAATAACATGTGTGATATCATTTTAATTAAAGGATTAATATGTATTCTTATTTTTATTTTTTTAAGTATATATTCTTGATTAAAATTTGGTCTGTTAAGGACAAACTGAATATGTAATGGTGGTACCATAAGATTAGAATGGAGTCTAAAAATTCCTATAGCTTGCTATTGCTTTACTCAGGAGCTTGTGGTGATGTTGGTGTAAACACACCAACCACATCTACTGCACTGCTAGTTCTATAAAAGCAGAGCACATACAATTATGTTTAGTATGTAATACTTGATAATGGCAATAAACAACTATGCTATTGATTTACATATTTACTATACAATTGATCCTTGAACAACATGGGTTTGAACTGTGTGGATCCATTTATATGTGAATTTTTTTCAATAAATATGTGGAAAAAAATTTTGAGATTTGCAATAATTTGGAAAAACCCAAAGATGAACTGCATGGCCTAGTAATATTGGAAAAAATTGAAAAAAATTTGGTATGTCATGAATAAAAAATACATGTAGACACTATTTTATCATTTATTATCATAAAATATACACAAATCTATGATAAAAGTTAAAATTTATCAAAACTTACATACATAAACACTTAAAGGCCATACATGATAACTTTCACAATGAAGAGAAATGTAAACAAATACAAAGATGCAGTATTAGATTATAACTGCATAAAATTAACTGTAGTACATACTGTACTTCTATAATAATTTTGTAACCACCTCTTGTTGCCATTGTGGTGAGCTCAAGTGCCAGGAGTATTAAAATACCAGGTGATGCTCATCATCTCTGAGATGTTTCTCCAGTACATTACACGTTGCAGTAAGAAGTGATCTCTCAGTTTTCACATGTTTTTCATGGTGCTTAATTGCAATACTGTGAAGTCTTAATAGCACCATGGGACTCATAAGAAGTGCACTATTAGTGATGCTGAACATGCTCCCAAGAAAAGTCATGACATTATAAGAAAAAGTTGAATTGTTTGATAGTACCTAGATTGAGATCTTGAGCTCACCACAATGCCACTTTTATGTGGAAAAAAGACATATTTATAGATTCTAATATGATTCAAGAAGAAGCAAAACCATTATATGACAACTCAAAGCAAAAGGAAGCTGAAAGATCTAGAGCTAGAGAATAAAGTCAGCAAAGGATGGTTTGATAATTTTAGAAAGAGATTTGGCTTACAAAATATCATGATGTGGTGCAGCTGTTGCCCACCATTTTAAGATAAATGAATTCAGTATAAGTACTATCATTAAAAAAAATCCCTGAAATCATCACTGCAGGTACAGTAGGTATGAAAACTTTGGACATTTTGCAAAACACCATTTTATTTCATATTTAATTTTTTTTGTTGTTGTAGAGATGGGGTCTTGCTGTGTTGCCCAGGCTGGTTTTGAACTCCTGGGCTCAAGCCATCCTCCTGCCTTGGCCCTTGACGTGCTGGAATTACAGGCATGGGCTACTGTGCCTCGCCTGTAGTTTGATAATTAACATTTTTATTGTATTTGTTATTTTCTAAATAAAATGAACTATAATTTGATTTTTTGACTCAATTATATTTTGAAGGGATGGCTAAAATGCATAAATGTTTGGAATATGCATTTATTTGCTTAAGCTTTTATTATTAGCTTCCATCTGTATCATCTTAAGGTCAGAGAATTTATACTGCATAGTTAATTATTGCTTTTTGAATTTTATTGAGATTTTATTTTTGCTTCACTAGATCTAAAATAATTAAAAATAATTAATAAATACCTCATTAAAATGATAACAGGAGAAGCAGCTTCTGCTGACCAAGAGGCAGCAGATGTGTTTCCAGATGTCATTAAGAAAATCATTGAGGAGAAAGGATATCTGCCTGAACAGATTTTTAGTGCAGACAAAAATAGTGCCCTATTTTGGAAAAAAGAGTGCCACAAAGGACATTTATTAGTAAAGAAGAAAAGCAAGCCCCAGGACTGAAGGCAGGAAGGGGAGGCTAACCCTACTCTTTTGTGCAAATGCAGTTGGTTTTATGTTTTGTTTTGTTTTTTTTTGAGTTGGAGTCTCGCTCTGTCGCCCAGACTGGAGTGCAGTGGCCGCTCCGGCTACCGCAGCCTCGACCTGCTGGGCTCCGGTGATCCTTCCACCTCAGCCTTCCAAGTAGCTGAACTACAGGCGTGCGCTACCATGCCTGGCTAATTTTTTGATTGATTGTAGAGATGAGGTCTCGCCAAGTTGCCCAGGCAGGTCTCGAACCGGGGCTCAGGCAATTCACTCACCTTGGCCTCCCAAAGCACGGGATTGCAGGCTGAGCCACCTAGCCCGGCTGCAGTTGGTTTTATGATAAGGCCTGCCCTTAACTATAAAGTTGCTAACCCTTGAGCCTTAAAGCAGAATGTAAACACTAGCTGCCAGGTTTTTGGTTGGAGCATACAAGAAATAGGCCTGACAACAGGAACCCTTTTTCTGGATTGGTTCTGTTGTTGCTTTTTCCCTGAAGTCAGGAAATATCTGGCCAGTAAGGGACTGCCTTTTAAAGTTCTTTTGATATTGGACAATGTCCCTGGCTACCCAGAACCCCATGAGTTCATAACTGAAAGTATTGAAGTAGTCTACTTGTCCTCAAACACATGTCTCTAATTCGGCCTCTAGATCAGGGGAGGCTTAAGGGCCTTTAAGGATGGGTAACTCTATAGAAACGATTGTCAATTATGTGGAAGGGAAACCCAGTAGAGAAAACATCAAGAAAGTTTGGAAGAATTACACCCTTGAAGATGCCATCATTGTTATAGAAAAAGTTACAAAATCAATCAAACCTGAAACGATGAATTCCTCCTAGTGAAAACTGTCTTCAGATGTTGTGCATGACTTCACAGGCTTTACGACACAGCCAATCAAGGAATCATGAAAGAGGCAGTGGATATGGCAAAAAAGGTAAGGAGTGAAATGTTTCTAGATATGGCTCTTGAAGAAATTCAAGAGCTAATACACACCAGCGGAATTAACAGAAGATGACTTGATAGAGATGAATGCTTCCTAACAGTGCCAGATGTTGAAGAAGATGCAGAAGGAGTAGTGCCAGAAAACAAATTGCCTTTAGATAATCTAGATGAAGCATTTTAATTATTCAAGGCTGCTTTTGACCTCTCTTAGGACATGGATCCTTCTATATAGAATGGGCACTGAAATGAAAGCAAATAGTGGAAGAATAAATGGTACTGCATATACACATTTTTAGAGAAACAAAAAAGCAAAAAAAGTCAGCCATGTATTCTGTCAAGTTACACCATGTGTGTCTGTCTCTCCTACCTCCCTTTTCACCTTCTTCTCTTCCTCCTCTCCACCCTGAGACAGCAAGGCCAACCTCTCCTCTTTCCTCAGCCTACTCGATGTCAAGACAGCAAAGATGAAGACCTTTTTAATGGCCCAATTCTACTTAATTAACTGTAAATATATTTTCTCTTTCTTATGATTTTCTTAATTATGTTTTATTTTCTCTAGTTTAATTTATTGTAAGAATATAGGGTATGTATATACAGTTACACGTATTAACATAGTAAATATGTGTCAAACTGTTGATTAACAGGTATACCATTAAAACATCTTCTATATCACATTTATTACTATCCCTTTTCTATGTTTAGAGATGTTTATATACACAAACACCATTGTATTGCAATTGTCTACAGTACTTAGTACAGTAACATGCTGTACAGTTTTGTAGCCTAGGAACAACAGTCGGTACCTATAGCCTAGGCTGAAGTAGGCTCTACCATCTAGGTTTGTGTAAGTACACTCTATGATTTTCACACAATGGAATTACTTAATAATGCATTTCTCAGAATGTATCCTGTCATTACGCAACGCATGACTGTAACTTATTTATTTTCTCAGATTAAGGCCCTGTCCTAGGTGCTGGTGATTGAGTTGTAAAGTAAAAAGGCATGGACTTAGCCCTCCTGGAATTTGGGTAATTCATTTCCACAAAAAACATTTTCTGAGCAAGGCAGTATTTCAGCAACCACATTTTGATTATCAAAGGATTTTTTTTTTTTTGAGCTGAGAAGCAATTTAAAGAGTTCTTGGTTGTCTCCAGCTTTTTCCAAGTGAAATTAGGAGATTAATCCAAGGGACACCTGATTAATTGTCTTTTCCTATCCCCCACAGGACCACTTTCTTGCATAACAATGATAAGACTTCACTTCAAAAGCTCATTCTCTGGTGAAATGTAACTTCCAAGAGTATTATTCTGGGAGATCTTTTATCTTCTATAAAATCACTTTTGGGAAATAGAACTGCACTTATAACTGCTTGTTTGGGGCCAAGCTGCCTGTTTCTGCAAATTATCCTTTACTAGTATTTAGAGCAGAACCACTTGCTTGCTCTAAAAAAACTTTTCCTGTAAAGGGCCAGATAGTTACACAAAAGCAGCCATAGATAAAAAGTAAACAAACAGATGTGACTGATTTTAATAAAACTTTATTGGCAAAAACAGACACTGGGCTGAATTTGAACTAAAGCCTTAATTTGATGGTCCATGTCCTAGATTAAAATATAGTTAATCAAAGAGAATGAAAATACCTAAAGAGACATAAATAAATAAATATGTGAGTCACTATGTTTCAAGTTGGATACAATGGTTCTTCATAACATGATAAATCATCTCTGGACACCTTTGAACCATTGTGGATTAAGATGAGTTGTATGTGATTCTGTAGATAAGAGAGGGATGGGTCAGATGGCTCTGTTGTTTCTAGAATCATTTGAACTGAAGCCACTTTTATATCTTCTAGTGATTAATCAGTCTCTTAGATTTTCACGCTAACTAAATTTAAAGAGGCTATATAGTTTCACGGAAAAGGGATTGAACTCTGAATATGTCTCTTGTATAATAGTAAGAAAGCCACTTAATCTCTTATAAATAGGTATTTTCACTTATAGGCGTTGGTCTTAAACCATGTTTCTGAACACACATGTTTCTTGAGTTCAGATGCTCTGCTATTAAAATGTCTAGATTAAGTGTTGTTTCTGGGTGTGTCTATGACGGTATTTCTGAATGATTTGAATCTTCAGACTCAGCAAAGTACATTGCCTTCCCTAATTGTATCAGCATCATCCAGTCCATTTGAGTGCTTGAATGGAATAAAAGGTAAAAAGAAAAATTCTCCTGTTTTTATCAGCCTTACTGTTTGAGCTTAATATTTCATTTCCTCTTCACTTCTCCTGGGACTGAGATTTATGACATCAGCTCCTCTGATTTTCAGCCTTTGGTTTGGATTGCATTATACCACCAGCTTTCCTGAGTCTATAGCTTTAGACATCTACACACACACACACACACACACACACACACACACACACACACGGTTCTGTTTCTCCAGAGAACCTTGACTAATACACTTACCAATAACCCACACAGTTTCTGCGTGACCCACAGTAAGACATTGCCTGACCTAGAATCTACAATAAGTTGCTACTGTATTTAAAAATTCAATAGTTCACATAGTTCCTCAAAGGATGCCATGACCCCTGATTGCTTCAAACCTAAACAAGTTTGAGAACTGCTGATTTATGCAAAATGGGGCTAAGACGATTTGGCCTGTCTACTTCACTGAGTTGTGAGGTGAAGATCAAAGGAGATTATAAAAAGAAACTGGCTTTTGAAAGCTATGAATTTTTCCACAAATGCATGAGATTATGATTGTCATGCATTCAACACTAAGCTAATAGTCATTGGGCACCTGTACTGGGGTATAAAGATATTTAGAAGTTAGATAGAACCTAGATCTTAAGTTTACTAAAATGAAGTTTCTCTTTGTCCTGTTTGTGAAAAAAAAAATCCTCTTCTGGATTTGGATAATGCTATTTCAGTATACAAGCAGAACAACTCAAGCAGAGGATTTAGATTACATAACTCCTTAGGCTGCCTTCTCTCTCTTTATTTTTGTTCTCAAAACTGTGCTTTCATACATGCAGTGTCACAAGCAAAAGAAATATTTGGACATAGAAGAGGTACATTTTAGTATACACAAACCCATTTTCTAGAAGCTTTTACATGGTCAGGTATATAGCTCACTCTCTTGGGACTTGTTATACCTTTTTGAATGATGAGCCTTGGGACATATGCTATAATCTGAGAACTCTACTAAAGGGTAGTGTGTATGCTGCTGGATGTGGGAAAGGCACACTGTCTGTGATTCCTAGTTGGCCTAATATGAATCCTGGGACAAAAATACCCTTTAGGAGCTATTCTTTGGCACTGGAGTTGGTAGTTAATCATCCAACCTTGTCACTAGGAAACAGTGTGGTGCTTGATCAAAATCTTTTGCATGTCTCACCCCCTACTGCTTCCCCAGATATTGTCCTTTCATTTTCCCCTGCATCCCCCTCCCTCAAGAGAGGGGGGAAAAAGGCAAAACAAGGAGGAAAGTCAATGCAGACATGCTGAGGAGATTATATTATCATTTAAAAAATTTGAAACTACACAAATAGGAAATTTTAAAATAAAACACAAGGCATTATTTAAGTGAGCTAATGGGGGAGTGCATGGGAGCAGGGTAGGAGTCACTAGGAATAGAGATCAGAGTTTCAGAGAGGGGTCCTATGGCCCACTGTGGGAATTTTATCTCAGAAAGGGTTGGATTTCACACACAATCTTCATAAGTTCCTGGGAATGGCTGGGTGCAAAGGCTCGGCCTTTGGGAGGCTGAGGAGAGGATTGCTTAAGCCTGGGGTTTCAAGAACAGCCTGGCCAACTTGTTGAGACCTCGTCTCTACGATAAATCACACACACACAAAAACTAGCCAGGTGTGGTGGCATGCGTCTATAGTTCCAACTACTTGGAAGGCTGAGGTGGAAGGATCGCCTAAACCCAGCAGGTTGAGGACGTGGGGGCCGTAAGTGTGCCACTACACTCCATCCTGGCCAACATGGTGAGACTCCAACTCAAAAAAAAAAAGATCCTGGGACTGTGAGCAGTGTTCCTTGGTGATCATCATGCTAGACTGTTGCAACAATGGGTGTGTGGGAAAGGGATCCTTCCTCATTAGTAGAGAGTTGTATACAAGTGTGTTGGGCATAGGAAAGCTGCAGAGACATGGATACATGGTAGGGAAGGGCAGCGGCAACAAGTGTTGAAAGTAACTTCACAACATAGATTCCAAAGATGTCTCCCATTAAGGACCCAGAGCACCAGAGAGGTGGGAACTTCTGGAGGAAAAGAATTATTGAAATGAAACTGGGAAGAGAAGAGAAGGCTTTAACTGGGCCTTTCTCTTTGATGTTAGAGAACATTTATTAAGGAACATTATGAATACCTGGGCGGGGAAGCCTCCCACTTTTCTGGAAAACAAGGGACCAGATAGATAGACTAAAAGTCACAAATGCCTGAATTTTTTTACCCTAGCTCTTACTATTAAGTCTGTTAGGCTTTGATTTTACTGCCTTTATTTGAGACAAAATTATTGAATCTTCTTTGGATTGTGTGTGTGTGTGTGCTTCTATGTGTTTTTGCTCGAGAGAGAATGTCGCCAAGATGTTTAAGCCTGAGAGAGGGGGATCCATCCCCAGGTCAATGTTGAATTGTTTTACCATAAAGAATAGATGATAAAAGAATTGAATCAGGGAAGATCTCCAAATGGAGAAGGCATCTAAAGGATCAAAGATGAGGAAACTGTTGTCTGGTTGGGTGAGATTACCGAGGAAATAGCTTGGGCCATGCTGCTGCCCTTTCCCCCAGACCCTACACATTTTGACATGCACAACTGACTCTTTTTTTTTAAAGATGTGGGGTACAATTCAGGGTTAGGTATACCAGTGTTCATTATGCAGGTACCCTTGTTGATGAGGTGTGCCCCTCTCTCCCCTGGCACTTTCCCTCAGCTGCCAATCCCACTCCCCCTCCCTTGGCAGTTTCCCACTAGTGCCAATCCCTTTTTTATAGTATTATCATAACTGTTCAAGGTCCACTTATGAGTGAGAACATATGATATACTCTGTTCTTTGTTTCCGTGATAGAGCACTGAGTATGGCAGACTTTAAATCCATCCAAGTTGCTGCGAAGTCCATATATTTGTCCTTCCTTATGGCTGCATAATATTCCATTGTGTATGTGTACCACATTTTTGAAATCCAGTCCAGCTTTGATGGGTAGCATGGTTGGTTCCATGTTTTTGCTATTGTGAATAGAGCTGCAACAAACATGCGTGTGCAGGTATCTTTTTTGTAGAGTGATTTGAGTTCCTCTGGGTATATTTCCAATAGGGGGATTGCTGAGTGATATGGAAGGTCAATTTCTAGTTCTTTCAGAAATCACCACACTGTCTTCCAAAGAGGTTGCACTAGTTTGCATTCCCACCAGCAGTGTAGAAGCGTTCCTTTTTCTCCGCATCTTCACCAGCATCTCACAACTGATTCTTGATCTTAGAGTCATACGTAAGTGAATCTTCAAGCTCCATTTCCAACCACACTTCTACACCTATAAAGTTAGTACTCTCTGGGTTGTAACAGTGATGCCCAGTCCATCTCATACCCTTTTATTATAATCCAGAAATATTACAAAGAGCATGATAGCAGTCCAGTATAGCAACTTATCTGCTATTTTTGACACTGTGATTGGAGAGAATCTAAAATGAGGGAAGGGATACATCCTCTTGAAGAAAGGGCCAGAGGCAATGTCCAAGGTTCTATCCTTCACTCTCTTGCTAATGATGATGTCAGTATGGGTAAATTCCTCACTCACTGAGCTTCATTTTTAAAAATCTGAAAATCAAGAGAGGTCCTGGTCCTTAAAGATCTTGAGACCTTTACAAAGACCCTTTCTCCTTCTGGTTACAACATTGCAGAGAGTTGTGCTGTCAAGGGGATGGGCTAGTTGAGATTCTTAACTGCAGGAACTGATATGGGGAGTGACACATTTCCTGGGAGAGAATATGAAGTGGAAGGAAAGGAAAAATGATTATATTAGCAATTGGAAGACAAAATAAGGGTGTTGGGTGTCATCCAGATACAGCTGCCAAAAGAGACAGGCCTCCAGTGCATGTTTATGTAAATCACCAGGGAACTTGATGACAAGGTCAATACTGGGTGGAGAATGTACTTTAAAGGAAATGACTGTATTGTAAGAGGTATCCTGGAAGGAAGAAGTTGGATCTGGCCAACTCCTCTTTTTCATATTCTTTACTTAGCTAGCTATTAGAAAAACCAATGGGACAGGGGTTGATAGGATTTTTTAGGCTCTAAAGTAGCATTTCATAGTGACTCATACAAACAAAAACGATGATGCTTAGGAAAGAGCCTTTCTCAAATCAAGGTTCATGTTTTTAAAGAGCTCTTTTTTTTTTGAGTTGGGGTATCACTCTGTTGACCAGGGTGGAGTATAGTGGCACAATGACAACTCACCGCAGCTTCGACCTCCTGGGGGGCTCAAGCAATCCTCCCACCTCAGCCTCCTGAGTAGTTGGGACTACAGGGGCCCATGCCACAATGCCTGGTTGATTTTTTTGATTTTTTTGTAGAGATGAAGTCTCACTTTGTTGCCCAGGCTGGTCTTGAACTCCTGGACTCAAGTGATCCTCCCACCTCAGTCTCCCAAAATGCTGGGATTACAGGTATAATCCACTGTGCCTGGCATTTCTTTTATCTTGATAAGAAATATCAGGGTTTTGAGAACACAGCCATAGAGTCACCATAAAGTTTTTCACAGACCCAGAAAATACCTCTAGAGTCTTGGACCAGTACTTTCTCTAAGTAAGTTTTTATATGCTAAGCATTATATTGATACAATACCAGGCACTGAAGATTTAACCTTATCAGTTCTTATTGAATCTAAGATATTCTGTTGGTAGGTATACCATTACATTGCTAATCATATTATGCCATACTATTGTAAGATATCTTCCCATTTCAGAGATGCTACAATATTAACAAATACATATTTTGGATGAATTAGACATGTTTAATAGCTTAACTCTGTTGAATATTGTGATTTTTAAGTCTAACTTTGCTACCTAGACACTGTTGTTTTTAAGGATGTGGTGAGGTGAGTATGGCCAAGGCCTTATTCTAATTCCTGAGTAAGAATGCTGAACACAAGCTTGTAGAATTACATGGAGAGGGGCCATTGGTATTGCGCTGATAGCTGAGGGACAAGGTGGATAGTTACAGGAAAATAGATTGTCTTGGCAAATTGGTGACATAACACAAAAGGCCAAGGTCAAGAGTGCTCTTCAACTCTAGTTCCAAGTGCTTGACAATGTACACATCTCAATATTATCCCTTCTTTTTGGGACATTAAGGTATAAGATCCATAAAATTTTCAGAATTTTGTGAGTACTCATTATTGTTATTCTTTATAACAACATCAATAGGAGTAGGCCCTATTATTGCTTCCATTATAAAGATGGGAAGAGTGAGGCATTTGAACAAGTACTTTGTCCAAATCATGTGGCTAGTACGGGGAGGGGCTGGGGTTTGAATGTGGGTGATTGAATTCCAGAGTCTGTGCTTCTAATCATTGCACATATAAATGAGAAACCTTCCTATTAAAAAGATTCAGACACATAAACTAGCCATGATATAAAGAGAAAAGTGCTTTAATAGAGACATGTATAAAGTACTATGGAGCTCAAAGGATGAAGCAATTAAGATCGGGGATCTTACATATTAATAAAAACCCTGAGAATGAGAGTGAGTCCGTTACACTGTTGTTTTAAGAAGAGATGCATCCTATTTTTCTGTAATTTCAGACCATGGATTTCCTAGATACTGTGCCCTTGCATTTTTATGGCCTAAACAGCAAAGCATTTACTTCCAAGTTTCACAGGTAGCAATCGCAAGGCTCATTACATCATAGTCAATAAAGGTGACTTAAACAAACTTTTTGGTTGGGGAAAATTTCAAACATACACAAAAGTAGATTGGATAGTGTTATGAACCCTCATGTATTCCTTACTCAGCTTTGGCTATTATCAACATTTTGCTTTACTGGCTTTAGCTATATGCACCTTCCCTTCCTTCCCATACAACTTTTTTTGTTTTCTTTTCAGGAGATTTGAAATCATGGAATTTCACTAGTAAATACTCTAGTATAAATATCAAACAAATAAAATATTTTTAAAAATCAAAATTATCCCAACCAATTATATGAATAATTATTAAGAATAATTCCAAATGTTCATTTAATATGCAGTCTTTTCCAATTTTTCCTGATTAAGAAAACTTGATTTTAATTAAAAAAAAACCTGTCACTTTTTTTGTGTGTCAACTAGAAGTAGATAGTTCTCCCTCTCAGTTCTATTCTGGTCATATTTGAAAAATAGAAAAACTTTCTGAGGAGCAATTTCAATTATTAGAAAATAAAAATAATACGAGTAGTTTTTATAGACAGCTCATGGAGCATAACTTTATTTATAAGCCATAAAGTAGATTGAAAAACAAACACCTGCCAGTGATGGAAATGGAACAGCATGTACCCAGGTGAGTCCTACTGAGGAGGTGCCCTGCAAAAATCCACAAACCTTGAGGAGTAGGATGGCCATCTTGCACAGGAAGGGTGGCAGGTAACTCTTGAATTCTGTTTCACTCTTTTTAAAAATCGAAGTAATTTGTCACTACTGAATGCCTTCCAATATCTCATCTTGGATGTAGTATTAACAGTAAGGGACCACTACTGTGGACAGGGTCCTCCAGACACATACTCTCTCTTTCTCTATCATCTATCATCTGTCTATCTATCTATATACCTACCTACCTATCTACCTATGTACCTACCTTCTATCTATTCATCTATAGAGAGAGGTACGCTTCTCAAGATGCTATGCAAAATTAATCTTGTAGTATTGTACTGTATGACCTTATAGTCCTTTGTTGCATGTTTTCTGCCTGTAGATTTCCTTCTGCCCCTACCCTCTCTCACCTTTTTTCTCCTCTCTGCTTCTGCAGCTGGAAAGGCAAAACAAGGAAGTAGGTCTTGAAGTTCTATGAAGGACACTGGCATCCAGGAACAAATAGAGATAAAATTTCCTAGAAATGGATTTGATCACCCTTAGTCGTACAGCACAGCACAGTCCCTGGGACAACTCCCTACCTCCCCTGCCTTCAGGAATGCGAATAGCAGAAAATTGCAAGATTCAAGACTGATTAAGCAGAAGATGAGAAACCCACTACACCCTGAGATCTTCTATAAAATCTTACCCCTTTCTTTGTTGGGGTAGGGGTTTGCTCATTCCTTTGGTCAACATAGACTCCCATTTTGCTTGAGCAGGAAGCCCCAATAAAGCCTTGTATGTTTGTTTTTATCTTTGATTCTGCTTCATTTTTATTGTCTTTGGACTGAAAGGACCCATTGACTGGTAACAGTATGTGCTAAAGTCTTTGCAGCATCCTCTGAGAACCAATCCAGCCGTTAAGGTAACATCATTTTTTCTTTCAGATTTCTTCTCTCTCTCTCTGTTTTTTTTTCCTCCTTGAGTCAGGGTCTCATTCTATTGCCCAAGCTGGAGTATAGTAGCACATGGCTCACTATAGTCTCTACCTCCTGGACTTCGGTGATCCTTCTGCCTCAGCCTCCTGAGTAGCTGGAACTACAGGAATGTGTCACCATGCCTGGCTAATTTTTAAATTTTTTTCTAGAGATTAGGTCTTGCTATGTTGCTGGGCTCAAGCAATCTTCCTGCAATGGCCTCCCGAAGTTCTGGTGTGAGCCACCATGCCTGGTCAGATTTCTTCTGATTTTGACTTTGGAAAGGCAAATTATGAAAACAGAATTGAAAAATTAGATTGTTTTCCTCTGAGGAAAAATTATGTGTATGTATGTATATGTGCGTACATGCATATGTACTTATTCATATTTACTTATGTACACACATCAACATTATCTAAAATATTGTATTGTTTGTATGACAGTATGCTCCTGGACCCTCTCCTAAATGTTTTTTTAAGTTGTATGAAAGCTCTTCCCCCAACAGTCTTTATTATTTCATTCTTTCTTCAATATTTATTGAGTACTTGCTATATGTCAAGTATTATCAAGATTGCATTGATAAAGGAGATAAAATGCTTGTCTTAAAGGAAGAAGGGAGGCAGTCAAAGGAGAAAAGTCTGTTATGGGCTAATCTCCAAACCATTGTGGAGGGGCAGCTATTGGTCAGAAGGAAATCAGAAGTGAGATCTACCACACAGGAGGAGGGAATGACAGAAGAAATGAAGGGAGTCAAGCTGGTGAAGTCAAGTGTGCCATATATCAGAAGGTAGAATGAGGAGATAAACCAGATAGAACTATTTGGAATGATTTCCAATTTTTTGAATGTGTGTGTTGGGGAGATGGAGGGGGAAGATGGGGGATGCAAAACTAGAAGTAACAATTGGACTCTAGAGTCCTAGAGAACATCCCATTTTCATTTACCCTATGTGCACTTCACTCCTAGTTGTCTTACAGAGACTGTATGAAAACTGTATTGACATCCGAAGCATAAAGTAAACATAGTCTGAAGAAGAACTACCTGTGGTCTAGTAAGTTTTACCTTGGAGCAGCTTGTGAGTGTGAGTTGAAAGGGGTGTGATGTTGCCCCAGAGGTGCTTCTTCTGAGATTAGGGAGAAGGATGACTCTGACTTGTGTAGATTTGCTTTTCCTTCAATTAACCACAGAACTAGCAAACTAGTGCTATACATGAGATCAAGTATACAAATGAATGGGTGTGCCTTTTTGTTGCCTCCCTTGTTCTACCCAGTGAGGTTATCAAAATTTGATGATATTGGCATCCTGTAGAGTGAAGAGCTTGATACATGGTGTACCTTTCAATCTTCCTGGAGATATTCAGGCATTCACTCTATTAACATGAAAGCTTCATCTTGCTACATTCATGGTTAGAGGTTAGAGGCTTCTTGGTTTCATTTCTGTATTTTTGGACCTACTTAAAATTCAAGTGTAGCAAGCTGGGCAGAGGCTAAACACCAAGGTCACGAACTATTTTTTTTTTTTGAGTTGGAGTCTCACTCCGTCTCCCAGGCTGGAGTGCAGTGGCACGCTCATGGCCACCCCAGCATTGACCTGCTGGGCTTAAGTGATCCTTCTGCCTTAGCCTTTCAAGTAACCTGTAACAACAGGCCCACGCTATCACACCTGGCTAATTTTTTGATTTATTGTAGAGATTAGGTCTCACCAAGTTGCCCAGGCTGTTCCTGAACCCATGGGCTCAGGCAATCCCCAAACCTCGGCCTCCCAAAGTGCTGGGATTACAGCTTGAGACACCATGCCTGGCCTATTTTTACATGAACAAAACTTTTGTGGTGTGTGTGTGTGTGTGCGCGCGTGCGCACGCATGTGTGCGCACATGCATGTACACATGCTTGGGTTTAAGAGAGCTTCTGGATACATCTATCTGACCTATTGCTTCTCCTTATGAATCTCAATATGCCACACCCCATCCCTTGTGGTACACATGGAGAATATTCATTCTGTGTTTGGATATTCACATTGGCTTGTCTGTTCTACTCATGGGCATTGTTGACTAGAAAAAACTCTGGACTGGGGAAAGACAGAGTTCATTCTCTTGGTGTTCTATATAAGTTGTCCTTGGGGTAGAGGTGGGAGAATTAAAGACAAAGCCAACAGCATCTGTGAACTCAAGAGCAAATGATAGAAAAAATAGTGTGGGAGGTAGTGAGTGTCATGGTGGGTTTAGGTGAGAACTGGGAGTAGACAGGAGTGGTATTTGTAAAGAAAATGACTTGTACAAAAGTCTCAAGATGAGAACATGGTATATTCAGACAATGGAAAACCATTCATCATGAGATCTTCTCAATGTTACTATTATGACTTATGGAACATCTTGTGCTGTCCTTTAAACATAGCCTGAAGTTATTTGGTGGGACTCTCACATAAACCAAGGCTACTTTGCGATTTGGCACATTTTATTTTGCAAACATCAGAAACATAGACTGTAATAATTAACCCTTATAGTTTTAAAGCTTACAGGGGTTGAAAATGCCAGGGCCATGATCTAGCAAAGGTTCATTCTCTTGAAAGAGTATTGTAGCTGACCACTCTCAGCCCGTGTTGGGTTTCAGGTGTTGAGCTGTAATCTCTAGGCCTTGTAGTACTGCTTCTTTGAGTCTCAATTTTCTTAAATGTAAAGAAAAGAGTGCTTTAAAGAATTAGCTAGAAGGTGAAGGAAGGGCTGAGCAGAGGGAAAGACACTGACTTTTTTTTTTTTTTTTTTTGGCCACTGCCAAATGTTATGCACCCATGTAGCTTTTAATTCTTACAACTTTATGAGAGTATAGAAGAAAATACATTTGAAATTACAAAGCAGAATACAAACTCTAAGGTATGCAATAAAGACTTTGGAAGTGCTTCCCCTATGACTTTATATTTCATAGATCCTCAGTAATCACTTTTTTGAATAACGTGGTATGACTGAGAAACACATGCAGGTAGCTTTTGCTACTTTCTTGTGGTCTTTACCTTGATCCATCCTTTCAGGTTTTTCTAGTTTGTCAGTTCTCTCTTTATTACCCTTGATGATAGGAGACACTTTAACTTATAGAAGCATAAACTAGCTTGAGTACTCTGCTGGGAAAGTAAAAAGAACCAGTGAACATAATGAAAGGAAGACTCATGATGATTCAGGATGAGGATCAGGCATTGTAATTAGACAGGTCAGGACTTAGGAGGGTGGAGTGAATTCACTTGAAAATAATTTCTATGAGGAATGAGTGTGATCAGAATTTCCTCTGGAGAGAGGGGGATTGCAGTCAATACCGTAACTTTTACAGAAACCCAAACAGCCTATGTCTTTGTGTCTCTTTAAAATGGCTTGGCTTGGTTCACAAAACTTAAGGGCCCAGGAATACTGCATCCAGAATTATATATTTTAAGTGGATTTGCCTGCTGATTACTGCAGCTTAGAACATGTAACTGCAGTGCATGCTGAAAACATGCAGCCCTTTAATGAGTTTGCTGCTTTTCTTTAAAAAAAATTTTTGTATAAATTTATGGGGTACAAGTGTAATTTTGTTACATGCATAGATTGTGTAGTGGTGAAGTCAGGGCTTTTAGGGTATTCAACTCTTGAATAATGTACCTTGTAGGCATTAAGTAATTTCTCATCATTCGTCTCCCTCTCACCCACCCTTCCACGTCTCTAATGTCTGTTATTCCATACTCTATGTCCATATGTTCACACTATTATCTCTCACTTATGACAGCATGCCATATTTGTCTTTCCGTGTCTGAGTTGTTTCACTTAAGATAATGGCCTCCAGTTTCATCCATGCTGCTGCAAAGTACATAATTCCATTCTTTTTTTTATGGCTGAGTAGTATTCCATTGTATACACATACTGCATTTTGTTTATCTAATTATCTGTCAAGTTGACTGACACTTGATCCCACACTTTTGCTATCGTGAAAAGCTCTGTGATAAACATACAAGTACAGGTATCTTTTCAATATAATGATCTATTTCCCTTTGGGTAGATACCCAGTAGTGGATTGCTGTATCGAATGGTAGTTCTATTTTTAATTCTTTGAAAAACTTCAAATTATTTCTCATCGAGGTTGCATTAATTTACATTCCCACTCACAGTGTATAAGCATTATCTTTCCTCCATATCCTTGCCAACATTTGTTATTTTTTTATCTTTTAAACAGTAGCCATTCAGACTAGCTGCTTTTCATCATTTTCCAAATAGTCCATTTATTTTGAGTTCCATTGAAGCCTACAATTTGGGCCCAGGTTACCCTGAATGGGTGGTTTCTAAGATGATTATGGGGAAAAAAATGGAGGTCTGAAGTTGTGTCACTACCTTAAGGTCAGAGTTAGGAGAAAATCATGAATAATTAGATAAAATTCCTTCAAAGAAATGAGTATTGCTGCTATGTTGGTTAAGGAAGCATAAGAAAGTAATTGTGATGAAACTTGGTTGGCAAATTTGAGACATTACAAGTGTTCATCTCTTCGGATGTCTCTTACCTGGAGCATCTACAAGGTATAAGGATATACTGTAAAAAATATTCATTTTAAATTCCTTAATTTGATCATCAGCAAATATTTTTGTCCTGTGTATACAAGAGGCTCAAAATCTATTGTTATTTTCTCTTGGTAAGCTTCCATTTGTAGATTAAATGAGTAATAATCTTGATCTGAACACTTCTCCAAAGATTTCTAAGATTGTGTTTAAACAAAATTAAATTGAGACAAATTCTTTAAATGTATAGAATTATTGCTAATACATTTGCTGGGTTGATTAGAGTAGACCAAAAAAGTATACACCCATGCACATATACACACATTCTAATGAGGGGCTTTTACTTCAATTAATTTTTATGAAGATGATTACTTTTTATGAATATGAAAGTATATTTACAAATATAAAGCAATATATCTTTATGGGAAATAAGTAAGACATAAAGGGAAAATTTGGATAAGAGATTAAAAATAACTCATAGCTCCATATCCTAGAGAAAATTGTTGTTAACCAAGTTTGGCAAATCCCTTTCTATGTAAATTACATGTGTATAGTTTAGGCAATTGAGAACATGCTATTAACACATTTTATATCCTGTTTTCCATTGAACACATTATACCATAATGATTTTTCCATGTTATTAAGACATTTTGTAAATATAATATTTAATGGCCTTTTATAATAACACTTGATCCCACAAAAATACTATGAAATACTTAACCAAATCTGGGTTTTTTAGTCATATAAATTGTAGCTGATTTTAAAAAACATTAATAATGCTTTGATAATTATCTTTGTGTACAAATACTGGCGCCTAAATCAGATTTCTTTATGGGAGTGCGTCTCAGTCAAGGAATCAATTGTACAAAATGGTATGCGTGCATATTTTAAGTTTTTGATCTATGTTGCCAACTGTTTTGAAGAAAGGTTGTACAAGTTTACGTTCCCTACAGAGGTTCAAAAGAATGATTTTATCTAATAGCCAACTTCATATTATAATTAAAACAAACACTACCACCGCCAGAAACCTTGCCAATTTGGTAGGCGAAAATTTAGATCCGTTTAATTCGCATTTCTTTTATTGTAAGTGAGGTTGGTTATTTCCTATCAGTTTTTCTTTTTTAGTTAATTACTTCTTCATATTTCTGCCCAAAGCAAAATGCTTTCTTATGGATATCTGTTAAATAACAATATCTTAAAATATTATTATTTTGCCCTGTATTTTTTGCTTGGTTTTAAAATTCAATTTATGTTCATTTTTGACTTAAGAAAGAAGTGTCCACATTTTTGTAGTCAAATATATTTGCTTCTTTTGTGGATCTTCAACATTTTTGTCTTAAAATTATTTTTAAAGTGTAAATTTAGTATATATTTATGATGTTGTGCAACCACCACCATTATCAAGTTGCAGAATGTTTCACCTCCTCCCCCTGAAAATCCTACACCCATTAGCAGTCACAGCCCATTTTCTCCCCAAATTATCTTCTGTCCCTGTAGACTTGCCTATTCTGGATAGTCCATGTAAATGGAATCATACAATATGTGGCCTTTTGTATCTGGCTTCTTTTACTCAGCATGTTTTCAAGGTTTACTGTCCAAATGTCCATTAACTCATAAATGGATAAACAAGATGTGGTATAGCTACTCAAGAGATACGGATAATACGACAACATGAATGGATTTTTTTGACTTCTCTTTACGCTCAAAGAGTCTTTATTATTCCAGATATTAGTACATAGGCTTCCGTATGTTTTCTAATTTTTATGTCTTGCATCTTTACATTGAACTTTACATTGACTCTAACTGGAATGATTTTGGTGAATGTGAATGATGGGAGATGAGAATATAAACTGATTTTGTGTTTCCAAACAATTAATTGTTGCAGCATAGCACGTTGAATAATTTTTCCCTTCCCTTTTGAGTTTTTGAGGCTGCCGTGAGAATGCTGCTCTTAGCTCTCCATCCATAGAGAGCATAGTTTATCAAGGACTCTAGCTGCTGTGCCCTGAAATCCTTCACTGTATTTGTGCTCTGAGGCTGCCAAGGAGCTGCTCCTTGCCAGACACTGAGTGCAGTAGGGACACCCATGCAGGCCTGACCCTAGGAGACAGAGGTCTACTCTGAAAGGTGGTTTTGGCTCAAGGACTCTTGGATGGTCTTGTTGGACTTTTCTAAAGAGCTGCGTTGTAGTCTAAGGTGCTTCCACCTACCTTCTTCCTTCCCTTTTCCCTCACTTGGGGTTAGGCATGCATTGGGTCTGTTAACCCTTACCTTCTTCCAGTTCTCAACCTATTTTTCATCATAAGCATTTTCTCTAATACATTTTTTGCCTGTGTAATTCTGTCTTGGCCTGTTTCTTGGAAGATCCAGACTAACAGTGAATATCTCCTATGTTACATATTGTCTTATTTGTACTAGGTTCTGTTTATTGGTTATCTATCTATTATACTACAATAGACATCAATCTAGCTTTTTGTGGGTCGGTATAATTGAGTTAGTTATTTAATATTTGCATTTCAATATCTGGTTAATTTAATTATTCTTTTCCTTAACAGTCTTTTAAAGTGTTTTCCATGACAGCTATTGTACTTTCTTATGAGAATCTAATGTACAGCATGGTGACTACAGTTAAAAATACTGTACTGTATACTTGAAATCTGCTGAGAGAATAGATCTTGAGTGTCCTTACCCCCCCACTCCATACACAATGGTAACTATGTGTGGTGATGGATATGTTCATTAATTTGATTGTGGTAATTATTTCACAATATACGTTTATATGAAATTATCACATTGTACATTTTGAGTACACACAATTTTTGTCAATAGTACCTCAATAAAGCTGGAAAAATAAAACAGTCAAAAATTATCATACAAATTTACATTCTCACTGATAATGTATAAAATTTCCTGTTTCATCTCATATTTCCCAGCATTGGTTGCTACCATTAAAAATAAGTCAACACTAATCAGATATGCAAAATGGTTTCTACTGTTATTTGAATTTGCGTACTATGTGAGCTTGAACATTTTCTCACATATATGTGAGCTTATTGCATTTTTTGGTAAGTTGTCTGTGTTTTTAAGCTTTGTTTTTTCCCCATATACATGCTAAAGGCATTATAATAAAACATTATTCCTTGCTCTATCATAAAACATTTTTTATGCAATTTTTTGAATGACTTCCAGAACTCTCAATTTACTTATGCTGTCAACTCTGCTCACCATTCCCACTGTAATTTTACTATAACTTCTAGGTGTTTTTAGCCCTTCAAATGCTTGAAGAAACTAACTCCAAAAACCACTTTTATGGTTTTCAAATCAATATGTAACTCCCCAATTCACCTTTGTTTTTGTTGTATGGTGAGAATACAAAAATAGAGATTCTCAAATTTGTACTAATTGTTGAATGGAGTCACTCAATATTTTTCCTCTCTCACTTTCTAATATTTGATAACAAAAAATTTCACTACTCATGCCTTCTTGAAAACTTATGAGTTTTTAAATAAGATGTTTGCATTTGCATGTATAGATGTATGCATTAATACTTTTGTGATTCTTTGATCCTGCATGCACTATTTTAGTTACTGCAGCTTTCTGTTATGTTTTGATTTTTAATAAAGATAATATTTTCATCATTTTTCTCTAAACTATTTTAATTTTCCATTTTTTCTTAATGAACACTAGAATAAATAATTTGATAATGTTCCCCTCACAATTTTTAAAAAATTCTTTTTTATTTTGCTTTTTAGATGCACAGTCTCACTATGTTGCCCAGGCTAGATTCAAACTCTTGAGCTCAAGTGATTCTCCCACCTCAACCTCCTGAGTAGCTAGGACTACAGGTGTGTGCCACTATGCTTCCCCTTAAAGTTCAATATGGCAAATATGATTGGAATTATATTAAGTCTGTAACTTTATTTAGAAAAAAATCAACTCTCTAAGCTCTGAGGAACCTTTCCCATTTGGCTTTTTCCTTCTCATTCCCTGTCTTCTCCCTTCCTATCTCCCTTCTTCTAAAGAAGCGAGCTGTGGGATTAAGGTCTAGGTATGAACTCTCTGTTAAACTCCAGTTCTTGCATTTCATATTCCAGCTTTGGGAAGGGAGGGGAGCACTTTAATTATACATATAAAGAAAATGGAACCAGAATGAAGGGGGGTCTCCCTTTATTGTAATTACTTGGCGCATTCTATGTGACGCTACCTTTTGTCAGTAGCACAGATGAAAGATCCTGAATTTTCTTTATTGTTCCCTGGCCACCTCATAAAATGGCACTACCCGCAAAATAGCATTTAGTAGCAAAATATACTTTAATTGAAAAATCATTTTAATTAACTGAATAAAAATGTGTACCAAGAACTTTCCCAATAGACAGCAGAATATGTACATTTTGTGAGGGTGGAGCAGCATCTATTTAATATAATTTTTATATAGAAAATACAGGCATATTTAAAAATGGAAACATGTAAGAAAGTATGTCACAAGGAGTAACAAAATATATCACCAAATAAAAAAGTAAACCCCAAATAATAAGTTTACTAAACAAAACGAGACCCAGCACCATGTTGGACTTTCTTTGCATCAGTTCCAGGATGCCCAGGCGCTATCAAGAGGAGATGATCCTCCTATTGGGAGAGCCAGCTGGTTGTGCGGTGGTTAAAATCCAGTCCTCCTTTTCCTGGGGGAAAAACAAAAGCCCAGATAGATTCAACAGACATTTCTGAAGAGGTAAAAGCTTTTTGGGGGTTGACTAAAACAGACTTGAATGTCTCAGATTCCTAGGCATTAACTGTTGTTAATTAATTAACTGTTGATGTTGTTTGTTGGGATTGGGCTCACTTCTTTTTTTTTTTTTTTTGAGTTGGAGTCTCACTCTGTCACCCAGACTGGAGTGCAGTGGCCGCTTCCGGCCACCGCAGCCTCGACCTGCTGGACTCCGCGATCCTTCCGCCTCAGCCTTCCAAGTAGCTGGAACTACAGGCACGCGCTACCACGCCCAGCTGATTTTTGATTTATTGTAGAGATGAGGTCTCGCCAAGTTGCCCAGGCGGGTCTCGAACCCTCAGGCTCAGGCAATCCCAAGGCGCGGGATTACAGGCTGAGCCACCGAGCCCGGCTTGGGCTCACTTCTTGAGAGAATGGCGGGGCGTGAAGAACAGGTGCTAACTTATGAAAAGATCTGAGAAGCAGCAGACCTGAGTTTTAGTCTTGATTCTGCCACTAGTTTCCTGTCTTACAATCCTCTCACCTATAAAATGAGGAGTTTGGATCTTATGAACTGAAGGGCCTTTAGAGTACTAGCAACCTGTGGTTTTAAATTATGGCACTTTTTGTGGATCAGTTTTCCGAAGATGTGCACAGAGGTCAGAGCAAACACAGTGTCTTAAGGACTGAATTTCCAGGGAACCAGGCCAGGTCAGTCTTATTCATCAGCAGAGAGGGTTACAGGTTGATGCTACAAGGTATTTCTCTACCAGCAGACACTTATGCCAGGAAACTGTTCCATCTCTCAACAAGCATTTATTGAGCATTTACTTTATTTCTGTGCTTGTGCAACGTACTAGGCGTACGGTCTTTAAGGCAGTCTAATGGAAGAGAAGGGAAACATTATTTGGAAACATTTATTGTTTTGACATCTTGGAAACAATCTCCCTCTCCCATTTTAGGAAATTATACTCACTTTACTTTATTCTGGGAATTTCCAGGCTCTCCTCCTCTTTATTCAGTGTTTTGACAAAATTACCCTACATGTTAGTACAACATAACCCAACCTAGGGCTAGAGTTTATCGATTCATGATGGGCCCTAGAATCAATCTGGACCAATCAGAGGATTGCCAGGGCTCAGGAATTTGATATCAGCATAGGCAACATAGCCAAACTGGGTCTCTACTAAAAAATTAGCCAGGTGTTGTGGCGCACACCTGTAGCCCCAGGTATTCGAGAGGCTGAGGCCGAAGGATCTCCTGAGCCCAGGAAGTCGAGCTGCAGTGAGTTGTGATTATGCCCCTGCACTCCAGCCTGGGCGACAGAGTGAGACCCTGACAGAAAAACCAAAACCAACCCAACAAAAAAAACATAAATTCTCAATCCTGGAAGTGAGAAGTGAGATGGGAGGTAGAGAGGTTCAGATGGCTTTCAAGTCCCTAGTACTCATCCTCCTGATGTTCAGCCACTCCCTTGTCTTTGGGTTCCACTCAAGGCCGCTCTATTGTTAGAATAAATTCCTTTCTTTGCTTAAGCTAGTTAGAGTTTTAACAAGAGAGTCCCAGTTAACACGGGCTTCCTAGAAGAATCCCCTGCAATTCAAGAAGAGCCTGCCTGGTGATGTGGGTTCCTAGTTAGCCTTTCCTTGAATGCGGGATATGTCTTCAACTTAATTTGTCACAATTTCTCTTGGATTCATATATCATCAAACTTTTGCATAAAAGTCTAGATTGTTATTCTTATCAATATGCAGTATTTTTATATAAATGAATAATTATCCTTCTCTTGATCAAGAAAGAGCTCCTATGAACACATTTTTTTTAAATCATGCAAACTCTGGGTTTTCTTTTCCTTATCTGTAAAGTGAAGGGCTTTGAAATATAAAGTCTATATTATAAGAAAGTTATAAATACTTTCTGCTCTTTTAGAGTCATGGTTTTATTTCCTTATCTTTTCTTTCCTTCTTTTTTGGGGCTCTCATTTACTTAAGTTTTTTCAACTATGCTCTCAGGTAAATCTATCATCTTGATCTTGGCAACTTTTAAAGATATGAACTCTAAATAAGGGTTCAGTTATTTTTTCTTTCTTTGCAGAGATGGTATACATTTGAGATGATGTGAGGAAATTCATTGGCACAAGAAATATTTTTTTATTAATTAGGTTTTTACTTTAATAGCTTTTTTGTTTTTGCAAGTTGACTCTGACATTCAAATCAAAATGACATAACAGGAAATGAAAAATAAGAGTTATTTTTAGTTAATGGAATTTTCCACTTTACAAAATGAATATGGAAATACCCATCTGCTTTTAGTGATTCCTATAAGAGAGGGGTAAATATACATAATAAAAAATCGAGGTGATGTAAGGTAATAATGTATGTTGAAAGTTTTAAAATAGAATTGATAATATTCTAACATTGCAATATTTGTGAAGACAATGTTTGAACATTGAAAATATTTTATTTATGGTATGGCACAATATGTCTGATATTTCTTGAGATTTAAAAAGGTTTAAATAGGTCAGGTATGGTGCCTCACACCTGTAATCCCAGAACTTTGGGAATTTCAGGTAGGAGGATTGCCAGGGCCCAGGGTTTGATACCAGCCTAGGCAACATAGCAAAACCTGGTCTCTACAAAAAAAAAAAAAAAAGATTAACCAGGCATAGTGGCACAAGCCTATAGTCCCAGTTACTCGGGAGGCTGAGGCAGAAGGATGTCCTGAGTCCAGGAAGTTGAGATGCAGTGAGTTGTGATTATGCCATTGCACTCCAGCCTGGGTGACAGAGTGAGACACTGACTTAAAAAAAAAAAAGCATAAATAATCTTGTAACTATTTTTTTCTTTGAATTATTTTTGTGATAATCATTTTAAACTATAATATTTACCTGGCCAGAAATGAAAAACCAATTAAGAGAACATATTTTGACACACATTATATTTTGACACACATTTTTTTGTAGTCAATGAAATTTTGTATATATAAACACCAAAAATATAAAACAAAAATACTTGACTTTAAAAGTAAACATTTTTTGTCAATTTCAACACTATGTTTTATTGTCATCAAGAACCCAAACATCTATTAGCCATTTTCTTTTTTTTTTGAGTTGGAGACTCACCCTGTCGCCCTGACTGGAGTGCAGTGGCCACTTCCGGCCACCGCAGCCTCGACCTGCTGGGCTCCGGCGATCCTTCCGCCTCAGCCTTCCAAGTAGCTGGAACTACAGGCACGCGCTACCACACCCGGCTAATTTTTTTTTGATCTATTGTAGAGATGAGGTCTCGCCAATTTGCCCAGGCGGGTCTCGAACCCGCGGGCTCAGGCAATCCACTCACCTCAGCCTCCCAAAGCGCAGGATTACAGGCTGAGCCACCGAGCCCGGCTGCCATTTTCAATAAACTATATTGAGTTTGTTATTTATTTTACATTTTTGCACATAAAAAATGCAATCTTCTGTCCAAGAAGATTATTTATTTGTTTAACTCTTTTCTTTTTCTTTCATTGCAAAAAAATTGTAAAGTGCTTCATCAATTTGTAGTCATCCTTGAGCAGACCCATACCAATGCTCTCTGTAGAGTTCCAGTTTTAGTGTATGTGCTGCTGAAGTGAGCAAAAGATTGCTTATTTTTGAGATATCATTGTTTTATTTGTCAATCCTGAACTAATATTTCTTAGTTTTGGCTTTGGTTTAAATTCAGAGAGAGAATCTCAAAATGGATTGTTTTTGGATATGAAATACTTAACACTCAAACTAGACAGAGATACCTTCTGACTCTTGAAATGGCATATATTGAATTTCAGAGTCATTTAGTTTTTGATTTCCTTACCTGGAACAGTCATGTCCTGTCCAAGCTGAAAGACAGTGGCATCGGTTTGGTCTTACACATTTTCCGCCATTTAAGCAAGGAGACTGGCAAACAGCTAGGACAAAAAATCCATGCATTTATTTAATTGATACTTAGTAATTCTGAAGCTGTCCATAAAGGCATGTATAATAAGATTTGCCTCTACCTCCTGCTGCAGCCACCACTACTGCTCATACACTGCTTTATCCATTCCTGTCACCCTGCTTGACCTCACATCCTCAGGTGGCACCACATCCTTTTTTCCTTCCAAACGAGTCCATTTTCACATTAAGCTCCAGGTTAAGGTCTACCTAATTACCGAAATCTTTGCTCCAAGTTCACTGATTTTTCTCTAATCTTTTCAATTATGGAAAATATCTGGTACTTTGACTGTTGTGAACTGCACATTTTTCATACACTCAATTAGGTTGTACATTTCTTGAAAGGGCTAGCACTGAACTCATGAGTGATTGAGTAATTAAGTCAGACATCAACTCTTACAATAATAAATTAGGTATATGGATTGTCTAAAAAGACAGACTATTCAAACAGCCCCTTGTGTTTGGCTAGGAGATCCATTTCATGGCTTTTGCCAGCTTTAATTGGGATCACAAACTCAGAGGCTTACTATATAGCCATTTTTTTCTTTTTTTGCAAATCTGTGGTCTCATAACAAGACTCTTCAACTGAATAAATCTATTTAAAAACTTGAGGATGCTAAAAATTGATGAAGACCCAATAGCAGGAGGTTTCATGTATCAAAGAGAAAGGAGAATTCCCTAAAGGAAGAACATAAAATATCTGTTGGGGGAAAGCTGGAAATAACCACTTCAGTCTTATAGCACAGAAAGGCAGACGCTTTTCTAAAAGAAAAGCCCATCTTTGGTGAGATGGAAATGAATGTCATTTCTTTAATCATTCATTCATAACATATGGAGAAAACACCTGCTAAGCAAGGATTATAAGCACTGGCCCTTATTAAGAGTGAACAAGAGAGAGGCTCAGAAGTAAAACACCAGTCTTTACCCTTGAAGAGTTCTCTTGGTGAGTCAAGAGTAAGAGCTGGCCAGCAGAATGCACTTATTTGCAAATTAATGAGATAAAATTATGAAGTAAAACAAGATTAAACCTAGCAAAAATAAAACCCAATAACCAAAAACCAATTCTCCATATTTCTGCTTGCTGATATAAGAAAACATTACTCCTTTTCACAAGCATGCTGATTTAATGGTGCTTGACTGTACTAACAAAGTTGTCATTATTTTTACTTCCCTATCTAAAAGTGTAAATAACATCTTCCTTTCCTATAATGTCAGTGTCCCCAGTGTTCCACCCTGGGCCATCTTTTCATACCATATGTCTTGTGCACAGTCTTATTTTTTTTCCTTCCACAATGTTTTTCAGCAATGACTTACACATCTCTATCTTCAATCTAGATGTATCATTTGGGAACCTAAACTATCATTCAGTTGCCTATCAGGTCACCCCCCTTGTATGTGCCACAAACCCTCAGACTCAGAATGTTCATACTTAACTTCATGTCTATACCCTTGAGACTGCTTCTCTTGACTTCCCTATCTCAGTAAATGGCACCACTTTTCACTCCAGGGTCAAAGCTGGAACACGTTTGACTCTTCCAAGTCATCTTGACCCTTCCTGGATTTTTATACTCAACATTTGTAATAACCAATTAGTATTGATTTTTACCTTCCTAACTTCTCTAAAATCCACTCTTTTTGGGTTATTTCCCCATATTTCATTACTTCTTGCCAATTCTGCTTCTATAACTTCTCAACGAATCCTTCTATTGTAAGTCTTGCTTTCTGCCATTGTCCACACTGCTGCCAAAATCACTTTTCTAAAAAAAAAAATCTTGTGATCACATGATTCTCCTACTTAAAACCCATCATATAACCAAGCAGCCTGTACTCTGAGACTGAGGGGCAAGTTCTGCACCCCTCTGGGACTGATCAGCATTTGCCCAGAGAGGATACTCCAGGTGCATGATACCTGAAGAGACAATGCCAGGGAGGAATTCCAGATGCCCCACCTCACTCACTGGACCATTTACAGGATGATGAGTGCAAACAGAGCGAGAGCCCTAGCAGCAGATGACTAGAGGTGAATCATGAACTGATTCAGCCCCCTTTCCCCAGCAGTTCATGGGACATTTGATCCACATGGATAGTGGCCTGATTGACCCGTACAGAAAGGACTGAACACAGGCAGGTAGACCTACCACAAAATGTCCCCTCTCACCACACGGAGAATGGGGGAAGGGTCTAGAGACCAGAGCCTACTCACTGTCACAGCAAGCCAAAAGTGGCAGTGCTTTGGACATGCTGGTAAAAAAGGAACCCGAAGTTCTAGAAATGGCTACAACAGGGAGATCAAGACTCACAGAAGTTTGCTTGTCTGTTTGGCTGGTTCTCTCTCTACATATCTTTGTGTGTGTATGTTCTAATTTTCCTTTTTTCTGCCTCTTTTTTTTGCATATGGGTATAGGTGAGACTGAGTGTATATATATATTTTTTGGTTTGTTTTTAGTTTGCTTATCCATTTGTTTGCTTGCCTGTTTGTTTTCCCTTTTCTTCTTCTTTCTCTTCATCTTCCTTTCTTCTCCCTTCTTTCTCTGTTCTTTTCCTTTCTCTTATATCATTTTGGATTTGGGGGTATACATATGCTTCCACCACAGGGACATATTGTAAGGTGGTCGGAAGTGGGTACCAGGGGGTCTACATCCCAGTCAACGAATACTGCAATCTTCAGATAGCCTCCGAACCTTAGCTCCCCCATTACACCTTAATCAAATCACAAAACTGCAAAAAGAATACAGTCACACAGCCCAGTTTCAAAATTAAACAAATCCAGAGGCTCTTCTTAGGGAAGAATAGGGGGTTGAGTAAACAGAAGTGAAAGCTATCTCACCTCACTGAGCAACACATTTATAGAGGGGGAGAAAAGGGAAAGAAAAAAAAATTCATCACAGATGAAGAAGAATCAATGAAAAAACACAGGTATCCCCCAGACCCTTGGAAAGACAGCATCTGAGAATACAGACTTTGGAACTCAAACAATGAAGAGCCCCCAGAATGAAAGGTCTCAAGTCACAAATCCAGATATCAAAGTATTGATGAAGAGGATGAATAAAAGTGAAGAAAGGCAAGAAAACAGAATGAAAGAGCTGATAACTGAGATGATGGCAATAAAGAACACAGTGAACAAAATAAGTAACAAACTGACAAGCATGGAAAGCAGAATAAACTAAGCAGAAGAAAGAATCTCAGAGCTTGAAGACCAAAATATGGAACTAACCCAAACTGTTAAAAGCATAGAAAATAAGCTTAAAAAGATGGAATACAGCCTCCAAGAGATGTGTGATTATGTTAAGAGACTGAACCTATGATTAATTGGCATTCCTGAGGTAAATAAACAGAGACCACCCTAAAACAAACATTCCATGAAATTATCCAAGAAACCTTCCCTCATCTCATCAGAGATATGACCATTCAAACACAAGAGATGCAGAGAACCCCTGAAAGACACCAGATGAAAAGACCAACTCCTAGACACATAGTAATTGGTTTACACGAAATAGATATAAAAGAAAAAGTCTTAAGGGCAGCAAGAGAAGTAAAACAGACAGGTTCACTAACAAATAAACAAAGAAACAAACAAACAAAAAAACCACACACACAGATAACAAAAACAAAACAGGCACTAAAACATAAACTAAAACAGAGGGGGGAAAAGCTCTCTCTGTGGTTCTGGAACATCAGGTTCCTTTCCCAAACACTGCTGCTGCTTCTGGCCGCTGCTGTGGTAGGGAGCGGGCTCTGGGCTCCAGCCCCTCTCCTCCATTTGCAGGCCAATTGGGTTGTTCTTAGCATGGGTCAGACGCTCCATGGACTGCTGTGGGAGGAGATGGAATTAGGTCTAGACTCACCCAACTCGTCCGTTGCTGCTGCTACTGTTGCCGCCAAGTCTTCCACTCATATTAGATGTGTCCTATGCCTGATCAAGCATGGGGGTGGGATGTCCCTCTCTCTGTGTCTGCTCCTGCAGTTTCCTCTCTGTGTCAGTGATGGTCATCCCAGAAGGGTGCAGAGATCACCTCTGAGTCCCAGGTTGGAGGTTAAACAGAGCCGGGTGTTCCAATGCATGTCTCTGCCTGGTCCCTGGATGGAGAAAAAGGTGGTGATCAGTGACTCCTCACTGGCAAAGGGGCTCAGCTTCAAATTTCCTGGCAGTGGCCTCTCCACGGTCTCCTCTGCCAGTGGCTGGCCCACTGCTGTGGGTGGTAGCGTGGACCAGGTGCCAGGCACAGAGGAGCAGTTGACCTCTGCTGCCTCCTTCTGAGAGATCCCCAAGAATGACGGACAATCCTGGATGCTAGGGGCTCTGATCCCAGGGTAGTGGTGGTGGGTTGCCACTGCCTCTGGAAGGGAGGCTTGGTTGCTTGAGTCCGAGTCTCCCCTTACATGGAATTTCACTCACCCACTGCAGGTCCTCCTTTCTTGCTCCCACTGGTTCCATTGCTAAATTGCCTCCCACCTGGTGGATCATGTTTATTGATTTATGTATGTGAAACTTTCCTTGTATCTCTAGTATAAATCTTATTTGATTATGGTGTGCTATCTATTTGATATGCTGTTGAATTCAGTTTGATAGAGTTTTGTTGAGGATTTTTGCATCTATGTTCCTTAAGGATATTGACCTGAAATACTATTTTTTGGTTGTATCCTTTTCTGGTTTCGGTATCAAGATATTGTTGGCATCATAGATAAAGTTAGGAGGATTTCCTTTTCAATTTTCTGGGATAGTTTGAGGAGAATTGATGACAGTTCTCTTTTAAATGTTTGGTCGAATTCGGGATGAGAATTCATTGGTCTTGAGTTTTTCTTCCTTGTGAGACTTTATTATGGATTAAATCTCACTACTCATTTTTGATCTGTTCAGGTTTTTTATTTCCTCCTGGCTCAATTTTGGTAGGTTGTATGTTTCCAGGAATTTATCCATTTCTTCTATGTTATTCAACTTGTTAGTGTGTAGCTGTTAATAATAGTCTCTGGTGATTTTTTTCTATTTCTGTGGTATCAGTTGTAATGTCTCCTTTTCATTTCTGATTTAATTTATTTGAGTCTTCTCTATTCTAGGTTCATCTAGGTAAAAGTTTATTAATTTTGTCTGTATTTTTTAAGGTTATTCAGCTTGTTAGTGCGTAGCTGTTAATAATAGTCTCTGGTGACTTTTTTATATTTCTGGGGTATCAGTTGTAATATCTCCTTTTCATTTCTGATTTAATTTATTTGAGTCTTCTCTATTCTAGGTTCCTCTAGGTAAAAGTTTATTAATTTTGTCTGTATTTTTTAAGAACCAAATTTTTGACTTTTTGCTTCATTGATACTTTGCTCTTTTTCTATCTTTTTTTTTTTTTTAGCTCTGATTTCTGTTCTTTTTTTTTCTGCTAATTTTAGATTTGGTTTGTTCTTGCTTTTGTAGTTCCTTGGGCTGCATTGTTAGTTTTTTTGTGTGAAATCTTTCTATTTTTTTGAAGTGTTTATTGCGATAACATTCCCTCTTAGTATGGATTTCACTGTTTCTCAGAGATTCTGGTATATTGTTTCAATTGTCATGTGTTTCAAAACATTTTTTGATTTCCATCTTCACTTTTTCATTGACTCAATCATTTTTCAGGGGCATGTTCTTAATTTCCATGTATTTGTACAGTTTCAAAGTTCCTTTTGGAAGTTCTATTTCATTGTGATCTGAGAAGGTACCCGATATCATTTTAATTTTAAAAAAATTGTTGAAACTTGTTTTGTGGCTTAACATATAGTCTGTACTAGAGAATGCTTCATGTGCTGATGAAAAAAGATATATTCTTCTGTTGTTGGCTAAAACGTTCTGTAAATCTCTCTTAGGCCCATTTGTTCTGAAGTCCAGTTTAAATCCAGTGTTTCTCTTATTATTTTCTGTCTAGATGATCTGTCTAATGCTGGGAGCGAAGTGTCAAATTCCCCCACTCTTCTTGTATTATACTGTACCTCTCTTTTTAGATCTAGTATTAATTGTTTTATAAATCTCAATGCTACAGTGTTGAGTGTATATATATTTAGACTTGTTATTTCCTCTTACTGGGTAATCTTTTTTTTTTTTACATTATATAATGAAACTCTTATTTTTGCCTACTGTTTTGGTTTAAGGTCTGTTTCATCTGACATAAGTATAGCTGCTATGGCCTGGTTTTGGTTTCCATTTGTGTGAAATATCTTTTTACTTCCTTTACATTTAGCCTACATGTGTCTTAACAGGGAAAGTATGTTTCTTGTAAGGCAGCATGTAGTTGGATTGTGTTTTTTGCTTCATTCAGCCAGTCTATATATTTTAAGTGGACTATTTTATCCATTTACATTCGAGATTATTATTGATACGGGAGGGTTTTTTCTATCATATTCTTGATTATTTTCTGGCTGTTTTGTATAGTCTTTGTTACTTTCCTTTTCTCCTATTTTTTGTCATTGTGGTTTGGTGGTGAACTGCTGTGGTATCATTTGAGTCCTTTGTCTTAAATATGTGTTTGCTTTACTGTTGAGTTTTATACTTATGTGTGATTTCACAACAGTAAATGAAATCCTTTCATTTCCAGGTGTAAGACTCCCTTGGGCATTTTAAAACTTCTTTATTCTTTAGAGGTGATTCAATGGAGACGAATGATCTCAACTTTTGGTTGTCTGGGAAAGACTTTTTTCTCTTTCACTTATGAAAGATAATTTTTTCTGGATATATTATTTTTGCCTGGAAGATTTTTCCTTTCAGCACTTTGTAGATATTGTCTCATTCTCTCCTGGCCTGCAAGGTTTCTGCTGAGAAACCCACTGCTTGATTGGGGTTCTTTTACAGATGATTAAATTCTTTTCTTCTTTTTCATGGACTTTAAGCATTTTACTGTAATGTGCTATTGAGAAGACTTTTTTGCATTGTATCTTTTTGGGGACCACTGGGACTCCTGTGTCTGGATGTCTAAGTCTTTTGCTCACATTGGGAATTTTCCTTCTATTTGTTAAATGAGTTTTTAAACTCCTTTGGTCTATTCCTCGCCTTCTGGGATACTGATAACTCATATGTTTGGCCACTTTATGATGTCTCATTTACTATGAAGGCTTTGTTTATCCTTTCATATTATTTTATCTGACTGGGTTATTTCAAAAGACTTGCTTTCAAGTTCTGAGATTCTTTCTTCTTCTTGATACAGTCCATCATTGAAGATTTTGAATGTATTTAATTCAGTGAATTATTCACTTCTAGAATTTTTATTTGGTTCTTTTGTATGCTATTTCTTTGGCATGCTTTCTGTTCATGTCTTGAATTGCTTTTATTTCTTTGTGCTATTTTTTGGAATGCTTTTCTATCTCACTGAGCTTCAAATCAATCACTTGATTTTCTTTTTCTGAAGATTTTGTGATATATATTTTTTTGATGGGGATCTGTTATTGGAGAATTGTTGTGGTGCTTCGGAGGTATCATAGTTCCATGCTTTTCCATGTTTTCCGTGTATTTATGTTAATATTTGTGCATCTAGTGCATCAGTCACTTCTTCCAATTTTTTGAATTTGCTTTCATAGGGGAGGGCAATTTTCTGAGCATGAATCTATGGTGTTGGTTTAGTGGAGTACTTTGGCTTTGTTTCTGAGTGTGTGTGATAGCATCTGATGTTTTCTACTGTAAACAGTGTCAGAGGTATCTGAGACTTCCTCTGTGGCCTAGGTGGAGTTATTAGTGGAGGCTGTAGGGTATAGTCTTCTGGGGACTAGAATGTCAGGGAGGCTAGTCTTTAGATCCAGTGGTTGGCAATAGTGGGCTTAGCGTACTGGTCCTTGCTCCCCAGTGTGGTGTATTCTGGCATTAGTGTTAGTGGGTCCAGGCAGGCCAGTTCTTGGGATTCCAGGTGGCTTGCTAGGATGCCAGTAGTGACAGCCATGGGTTAGGCAGGTGGGTGGGTTCTTGGGCCCCTCAGCATCCGGCATGGTGTGGGCAATTGCAGTGGCAGTGGAAGGATCACCCTCTGGGTCCCAAGTGGTATGCGCTGGTGTTGGTAATAGCTGTGATGGGCTGAGTGGGGGCCAGTCTCCAGATCCACAGGTGGGCTCATGCAGTTAGGGGATAACTATGGTGGTAGTAGCCAAGTGGGTAAACCCAATCTCAGGCCCTTGGGAGGAGTGTTATTGAGGTGTCAGTGTTGGTGATCTGGGCTGGGCAATCCCCCCAGACTGTGTGCTCTACCCAAGGAGAAGGGTGAAGCCTGGCTGAGTTGGATTGCCCTCAGCAATCCCCGATGGTGTATCCACGGTCTGGCTATGGTAGGTAGGTGTGGGGCAGCCCCCAGGCCCCCAGCAGATCGCTCAGGTGAGGGGTGAAAGCAGTCTTGCCACTGCTCTGCTACCTGTGGGGGCAGTGTCACCTTCAGTGATGGCAGCCTAGACCCATGGGTGGGGAACGTGTCTGTCATTCATGCCTCATTCCTGGGTGCAGTATCTGCCTATGACCTGGAGTCGGCAGCCAACTCTTCATTTGCATCTCAACCTCAGCATGCTAAGTTCCAGAGCAGCGTGCACTCTACTGGGGGCAGGACTCTCAAATGGCAACTCGCTTGAGCCTCCATCTAGAGGTGACAGTTTGTGCTTCGACTGTGCTTTCGCCCTGGACGTGGCAGCCCATGATTGAGCCTAAACTTTAGGGACAGCCCTTTGAACTTCTCTTGTATTTCAACCCTGGCACCCCTGAGCCAAGAATGATCTTTTAAAGTATTTTTCTAAGGAAACAAACAGATGGACTGTAGTTAGAGGGAGATTGGAGTTAAGGATGGTCTTAAACATGGACCGGGTTTGCTTGGGCATAGGCTAAGGAAAGATGGCAGCAGGAAAGGAGAAGTGAAAGATTGTCTTGATGTGACAGGTCCCTAAGGGAAGGAAGGGATGGGACAAGAAACAGAGCAGAGGGAGTCACTGAAGACGGGAGGAATGACAGTGTTGAGGTGACAAGGGAGAAAAAGGAGGAGGCAGGTGCAGGGAGAGGACCTGAGCTTCCTTACTTCAAACACTGGCCAGGCAGAGCAAGGTCTAGAGCATCCATCCTTCCACTCTGCTCTTGCCTGTGCACAGCCATCAGCCTGGCTGGAGTCCAAAAACTCATTGACAGCAGCTTGTGTCCATGACCTTGATTTTCTTTGTGATACATGTAAAACCGCTAACTGGGAAGGAGGGGGAGAAGTAGCAAGTCTGAATACTCAAAGAGACTTTTAAAGGTATGAAAGAGCCCCAAGATGGAATGCGAGGAGATGCCACTCACGGACACAGAACTCTCCACCAGCTCTGAAAATACAACTGGGGTTCTGGGTTGTAACCGGGCAGAGTTTGGGTTCTCTCACATCCATTCATTTGCAAAATCTTACACTTAGCCTACTAGATCTGCAGCAAAAATGATGAACCGCTGGATGAGTTCAGCGATGGCATTTTTCTATGAAAGCCAACGAAATGACCGGTGGCAAGGGAGTTTGGGTGTCAGCAAAGGTATGCTTTAGTGATGGCTGTAGTAAATAGGAAAGAAAGCATACAACGAAAGAATAAACCATATCGGAAGATATGTGAGGCTGAGGAATAAGCTGAGCAGGAAGGAGAGATTGAGAGAGCAAGGTGGACCAAGAGGCAGAGGTGAGACTGCAGAGCACTGAAGCTTGTGGTTGGCCAAGGAAAGGGTGCCCAGCAGTGGCCGATGGAGGGAATGAGGGCGTTGGTGGTGGGGCGGGGGGAGGGAGGAACAAAGGCTGTGGAATTAGTGGAGGTTAGCAAAGAGTGAGGATGCAGGGCCACCTGAACACTGGATTCCTTCAGGATAATGCTCGCCAGGACGCCATGTGCTTTTTGCCTAAAAGATAAGGAGAGTCACTTCTCAAATATTGGCCAAGCAAAGCATAAGATTGCGCCTTATTCCTGTCCAGGATCTCCAGTACATCGTATGATGCTGGAGACATAATCAGTGCTCGGTCAGTCTTTGTTGAATGAATAAACAGCCTAGAGTCTGCTAGGCAAGTTTATGTTCTTCCATCCTATTTATTTCTCATATGAAACAAAGCAAATGATATTCCTTGGTGTCCACCAAAGAAGAGAGTGAAAAAGGAAATGAAGCTGAGATTGTGCCCAGGTTATGAGAATTTCTTATGGAAGAGGCTGTGATTCTGGTTCAGGCACCTGAGGTTGTTACCATTATTGATCCTTGTGCCTCAACTTATAATAAAAAAAGACTGTAAACTAGGCCAACTATCCAACATTCAATTATCTATGAAATACTTTTTGGCATTAAGCCTTGGGTAGCAAGATCTGGAAATATAGGGCAGAAGTGGGGTGTACAGCCAGGTTAGGTCTTCCTAGCATCACACTTGCATCCCTGGTCGTCTGTGGTTGAGATGGCAATTCCCGCTCTTAGTTTCATGAGGCAAGGATCAGTCTTGCAGTCCACGATCTTCAGCTCTCTGTTCACGTGTTTACTGCTTTCAGTCATGTCTGGTCGACTGGTTCCTGCCCAGTTTCTCTTCCACTACTCAGTCATCAGGATGAAGAAGTCAGAACAGGAGCTGCTAACCATGACCTCTTGGCCATGGGACTCTGTAGGGATAGAGATGAGCTGGTTGAGGTAAGAGTTTAAAGAGAACTGGTCCAGCTGGACCTGTGGACCTTCAGAGATGTGACCAAGGAGTGCATCTGGAAGCTTCTGACTGAACTCAAATGAACATAGGACTCAAGAACTCTTTTCCTTTTCTTTTAAAGATGTGGAGTGGAAATCAGTGTGGCAACTCCTAAAAGTTCTAAAAATCGACCTTTCTTATAACCACGCAATCCCCCTACTGGTAATATATTCGGAAGAACCCAGGTCACTTTATAAAAAAGATACCTGCACACATATGTTTATTGCAGCATTGTTCACAATGGCAAGAACATGGAACCAACCATGCTGCCCATCAAAAGAAGTCTGGATAAAAAATATGTGGTACATATACACGATGGAATACTACGCAGCTATCAAGAAGAACAAAATCATGAACTTCGCAGCACCCTGGATGGAATTAGAGTTTATAATACTGAGTGACCTCTCACAGAAACAAAGATCTGAGTATCACATGTTCTCACTCATAAGTAGACCTTGAACAACTACCGTATTACTATAAGAAAAGGATTGAAAGTGGCAGGAAACTGTGGGGAGGGGGTGGGGGAGGTGGGGATGTGGGATTGACAGTAGTCAATATCTGCCTGGGGAAGGGAGGGGAGCACATCTCATCGATAAGGGTACCTGCACGGTGAATATTTGTATACTAGCCCTGAATTGTACCCCACAATTTTACATAAAAATTAAAAGAAGAAAAAAATTAAAAAAATAATGATGTGGGGTATAGTTCAGAGTTAGGTATATAAATGTTCATTATGCAGCTACCCTTGTTGATGAGGTGTGCCTCCCCTTTCCCCCAGCAGATTCACACTAGTACTCTGTTTTTAACATCTATTACAACCAGATTAATTCAAAAAATTAAAGCTAAACTTTCCATACTTTCTTGTTTTTTCATCCGGCAATACTGTATGGCTGAAGCAGAATTAGTAATGAAAGGGATACAGAGTTACTTTCTTTATTTCCTACTAATAAGGAACAGAAAGCCCCAAAAGGGAGAATCTATTTTCTAATTTAATCCTCAAACTCCTATACAATTATTTATTTTATTCATTAAAAAATTCTACATTTTTTTCATAAAAACTAGGAAATCAGGAGTAATTTCTCCTAGCATATTAAAGTAGAACTGGAAGTTCATGCTTCCTGAATGAAAGAATCCACACCAAGCAGGGTACAGATAGGTTGTATGCCCAGAAAGCAATGGAATATATGATCTGAAAAAATTGGCCTGCTCCTCCCATTTCTCTGAGAAAGGAAGCAGGGTTATCTTAGAGCTAAGAAGCCTTCCCAGAGGCTGCCAACTTAGATCAAAATACTAAAAGTATGTTTCAGTGCACTGATTTTATGGCTGGCTGAAGCCTCAATTAGCCAGGGGAAAACTGCATTCGTCACTGCTTCTTCCTGAAGGTGTCATGCGAATACATTTATTCAATGTCCTGAGATATTCGGAGGTATCCATCAGTGCAGCACTGCCAGAAAGTAGTAGAAAATTAGACAGAATAGACACATGTTGCTTTAAATTACTCCGTTGTTTCATATTTCTTGGTAGAAAATTTTGTACTCCTTTGTCTCCAGATGAAAAGTAACGAAGTTCACACCTACCTCTGTAGAAGAAAGAGGATTGCCCAGTTAGACTTGGAATAGCCTTGAAGATCATTTTGCCTTGTGACATACCATTTCGCATTTCTGTAATGCTTTGCAAATATTTTTTTTAAAAGTCACTTCTATTTTGGGAGGTCAAGGAGAAAGAATCGCCTGAGTCTAGGAGTTTGAGAACAGCCTAGGTAACAGAGTGAGACTTCGTCTCTATAAAAAAATCAAAAAAATTAGCTGAGTATGGTGGCGTATCATCTTCCACCTTGGGTTGTGGGAGGGAGTGCCTGAGGTGAGTCTGTATGCCCACTTCACTACTTCCTGTAGCCCCTCAAATATTTCCAGCTTCATAGGAAAGGCCAGGCACACGTCAGTGACCCTGGCTAACAAAAGAAATTATACAAATAAAATACAAGAATGATGACACTCTGGTTTAGGGAAGCAGAGTGGAAGACAGCTACAAACAGAAAGGAAGGGGCACTGTGATTTTTTTTTTTCTTTTTTTTTTCTTTTTGTTTTTCCCTAGGCAGAGATTTCAAACAACTTAGAAGGCAAGAATAAATTTTAGAAACTCGGTGCAAGTAAACAAATGTGTGTTTGTTTCACTTTGATAGAATTTGGTCTTTCTTTCATCCTTTTTTCCTTTTTTTTTTCCTTTATTTTTGACATCCTTCTGGATGAGAACTTTTTAACAGAGATACAAAGAAAAAAATGTCAAATAAACATTTCTTTCTTTTTTCTTTTCTTTGAGTTAGGGTCTCACTCTGTTGTCCAGGCTGGAGTGCAGTGGCATGATTATGGCTCACCAGTCTCAACCTCCTGGGCTCAGGTGTTCCTTCCTCTTTAGCCTCCAGAGTAGCTGGGATTATAGGTGCATGCTACCATGCCTGGCAATTTTTTTTTTTTTTTTTTTTTTGTAGAGACAATATCTCATTTTGTTTCCCAGGTTGGCCTTGAACTCCCGGGCTCAAGCAATTTTCTCACTTTGGTCTCTCAAAGTGCTGAGATTACAGACATGAGCCACAATGCCCAGACAAATGTTACTTAATCTAATGGTCTAATTCAATTCTAATCATGTTGGTGCATTGGCTTTGTCTTTTCGTGGGATGGGACCCATAAGCTAGTAGGATCTTCTGGGAACTATCTATGCTAATGTGAATAACTATATGAAGCCAATTATACCTTAACTGTCAAGGAGACTGGCCCTGAGGTAACCAAGATTCTTTCTTGGCAGGCAAGAATCCTTTGTGGAACATAACCCTCCTAACTCATTTATAAGGAGTCCCATTCTAGACCTGGGGGGAATATATGGAAGAGCCTTGATTTCCTGGGGTATTTCCAAGTCCAATAATGCCATAAAGATCTCTAATCCAATCAATAAAAAACCTCCATGTACCTTTGGACTTGGTCCAGTCCTTCTGCTCTCCCCAGCACTCAGGTAACAGCGCAACCAGTTTTCAGACCCAGACACTGCAGTGCACAGACACCCTGGATCACACACTGCAAACGCTGGAACTCTCTTTCACAAACTGTTGTGCAATGCACAAAAAATGTCAGCCAAATTGATAATAAAATAAGGCAATAAACATTGCACAAATTTGTGCAATGTCATTCCATTTAGGGGCTGAGAAGCAGGGACAAGCACAAAACAGTAGATATGCTTTGAATTAAATTCTCCACTCAGGGCAGAGACTCAAGGCTCCACTCAATTGCTTGCTAAAATCTATATGACCTTTAGAAACCCAGCTCACAGCCGGCAAAGACAATGAAGCTACAAAAGCAAGCAGAGGACAGAAGAAAGAAAGTACTGCTTTTCTGTGTTTAGTGATGGTGTATTTGTTTTTCCTTTTACAGGAAGATGATTTTCTTATTTAGATTTTTTGAAACATATTTTAGTATATTCTTTATATTGAGATGTGTCACAGAACCTCATGGGATATAATGGGCATCTATTCTATTCTGAGAAGAAAAAACTAACATGAGTGGACATATTATAGTTCATGGAGTTTAGACTTTTTTCTAGTGTGTGTGTGAGTGTGTTTGTGTGTGTGTGCATGCACGTGTGCAAATTTAAGAATGATGTAATAGCACCAATCTTCTAAAACACTTGGCAAAAAGTCAAGTTCAGACAATGGCCTGCTTCTCTTCGAGAGTAGCCTGCATGTGACACCATGGCTTTCATTTTCCTTTCTGTTCCCATCTCTCTTCACATGTCTTTCAAAAACTAGAAAAGATAATGCTCATGCTCTGACCAGAGACTTGTACCTGATTTTCTCCCTTTGGGCATTTTGCTTTAGTGAAGAAAGAAAATATCATACACTATATGTGTGGGGCATGATTTCGACTATTTGACACCAGATCTTGAGATGCTTGAGTGAATAATAGCCATGTACTTTTCAGGTGGAGGTGAAACTTATGAAGGTTTACCATGAGCAAGATTTGAAACCTGGTAGTGAAACCTGGAGCTATAGAGTCATAACAATTTGATTTCTCAAAATCTAGGCCAAAGCAAAATTTATACTGAAGTTCCGCCTTCACAGAGATTTGCTTCTTTTTTTCTGAATATATTTAAGTTGACTGTGGAATGGTTTGCTGCTTTAGTCCATGCTGATACTTCTATAAAGACACTTCACTTGGGCCCAAGACTATAACCAGAAGCACACAGAGAAGTAAACAAGTATTATTTAGGGGATCTTTTCATTCATTCCGCAAATATTTTAGAGCATCTACTATATACCAAAGTACTACATACTATGAATACAGAGATGGAAAAGGTAACCCAGTAGGTGCTTATATTCTAAAAATAGGAACAGAAAATAAACCAGTGAAGAAATAGGTATATGAGATAATGTCATGTGCTGAAAAGCACAGGAAAGCAGAGGAAGGAGCTGCAATGCAGGTGCTCTTTAGGTGTGTCCTTGGTCTGGGTATGGGGGGGAATAATAATTTGAACAGTCAAATAAAGGTTAAGAGCATAGCGTATGATTTTTCTTTTAATATAGAAGATAACATAATTTTTAAAATATAAAAATGCATAAATTGTTTAAAATCCAAAAGCCTTTTTCACACATTTTTTCACAATTCTGTGAATTGTATAGAAGGTATTAATTTTATTCTTTCCTCCTTCTACAGTAAACTATTAATTAAAAGATTCACATAGCGTGCAAGAGCCATAATCAGGATCACGAACAAAGACTTCAAACATAACATGTGCTCAAAATACGGTATGTACTGTTTATAACCAAACCTAGATGTTGAGTTTTGCAGAGGAGCTCCTTCGTTATGGACTGTAAACTAAAGTACATCTGCCCTGTTCATGGCCCCCAAGTGGAAACCCATATTCTTCTCTTCTACTTAGCTCCGCTTCCCCTCAGATTTCAGCCAGAATGGACCCCTAACCCAAGAGGAAGAGACATGTAAACACCTGGATGAACAACCCACATTCCGTTTAGTAAGAGTTTGAACTAAGAGGTCAATGGTAGACAGTGGAGCTCACACGTCAGCTGAAATCTAGAAGGGAACATAAAGAGCTCATTGGGAAAGAGGGAGTAAAAGAGAGAGACAGAGAAAGAAGGGAGTGAACAAACACTGAGAAACAGAGACAACTGTATTTTCCCTTTAGAAAGTAAGGAATTTCCCGAGATACTGTTTCAAATGCTCGAACATAGAACATGGAAACTGTTCACGGAAACTATAGCATTGGTAGCTAGACTGAGAAGATTAATGATTTGTATCCCAATAAATATCTTTAAGAATAAAATGAACCGGACAGTGGCTCAGCCTGTAATCCCATGCTTTGGGAGGCTGAGGTGAGTGGATCACCTGAGCCCGCAGTTTCGAGACCTGCCTGGGCAACTTGGCGAGACCTCATCTCTACAATAAATCAAAAAATTAGCTGGGCGTGGTAGTGCGCGCCTGTAGTTTCAGCTACTTGGAAGGCTGAGGCGGAGGGATCACCGAGGCCCAGTAGGTCAAGGCTGCAGTGGCCAGGAGCAGCCACTGCACTCCAGTCTGGGTGACAGAGAGAGACTCCAACTCAAAAAAAAAAAAAAAAAAGAATAAAATGCCTACATGTTAATGACTATTATTGACAAGGATAAGACAGAAGCTGGAGAACTGCCATCACTTGTTTACTGGTAGAAATAACAACTGTACAACATCCAAAAATCTTGGTTTGGCTATCTTTTTCAGTTGAAAAGAAGTTTCTCCACCCACAGTAAAGAGCTATAGCCTTTCAGAACTGGAAAAAACTTCAAGCTCATCACATCCAAGTAGGTCAAAATAATCTCATTTCATCTAGCCATATTATATCCCTGAGAGGTTGGGAGAGGCAGAGATTACAGATGGAGAAGCCAAAGTACCCAACCATGGGACTTTTGTATGACACAGAACTCCTAGCTTCTGTTCTGTGTCTCTTCTTCAGTAACAATTACATAACAGAACATACTTTATCCCCTTAGAGTAGTCCCTCTGTCAAGCTAAAAAAGAACAAGGCTTAAGATCTTCCACTTCAGAATAACCACAGGCCAGTAGGGCCACACAAGAGAAAGTTCTTGAATGAAACCAAATGAAATAAAAAGTAGAGATTAAGAGGAGACTCTTTGGGGGGTCTACTGGCTTTCTACAACAGGATGTGTTCCAAAAAATCTTCTAAACTTGCTTCCTGTTGAGATGACTTGCCCAAGTCACATAATTTTTCCCAAGCCCAACTTTTATCTGCCAGATAGAAAGAACAGTTCTGATAACACATGGATGCTATGAGGAATACAAATGAGCAAAATAAAAGGGACACTATCTAGGCATGAAGAGATATTAAGTCATGTATTGGAAAAGTTGAAGAGAGGGCTTGACAAATAATCTAGCTTTGAAATATGAAATAAGGTAAATTCTATTCCTCCATCTTGGCAGCTCTTAAAGACTTGCCTTTACACGTATTTGTATCTTCAGAATACTTTGTCATGCAGTTGAGAGGAATGCAGAACGGAGAGAGATGAGGAATGCAGAACCGGAGAGAGATTCATGGATCTGCCTCTACTCCTCCCCGCCACTACCTGGGCTCTTTCCTTAGTCCAAATGAGGCATCGATTGGGACAAAAAAGGTAGCCATACAATAGGCTGAAGTTTATTTCTGGAAACCTTCCACCCATTCCCACCCGTCCTACTACACCCACTCCCATTGCCCAGCTATCTTCCCACCATCTTTTGCTATGTTCACTAAATGTCTTCACACTATCCATGATTATCCAAGGCTTCATACTACTGAATTTTTACAAGAAACATTCTTCCCCAAGAAATATGTTCCTTACGCCTTTAGGCTTATAGAAGTATTTGTTATCATATAAATTTCATACACTCTTCCACAGATATTTGTGGGGGACTCACAATTGCTTATTAGACATCAGCTTTAGCTTGTGTGTCCCACCTCACAAAATTTCTTAACCAGATAAAATGCACTTAGGCTCCAAAAAGTTACCAGTGCTAAAAATATCAGATGCACAGCAGGTCAACAGAGCCTGCTCCTTCCAGCTCCCAGAGATGGAGGGGCAGAGACCCACGTGAGACAAGGCTGGTGCTTACGTAGCTGAGCAGAGTCAGATCTGACAGTGACTCTGGCTTTCCTGCCAAGCCTGCGCTTTCATCAGCAGACATGTGAGTAGAAGGGAACGTCAACTTGGGGTGGCCACCATACAGTCAGAGGATGAGAATGACTGACAGATACTGATCCAGCTGGGATCCTTCTGCCCAAAAGACCAACAGTTCATTTCACAAAAGTAAAATAAGGTCTAATGCATATGTGCGGACTCAGATTAAGGAACTGTGAACTGTTTACAGATTTCTCCACTAGTGTTCAGAAAGATCCCCAGTTTTTCTCCATTCAATTGAAGTGGCATGACTTCAACTCTCACAGCACTTGTTATGAATAAACCAGACTGGCCTTGTTACCATCTGAAATTCTATAACAAGTATTTTTCAGCCTTGGCTGGCATTCTAAGGAGAATAGCATAATTCTCACCATGGCAAAGTCCAAGGAAATCAGAATATGAGCCCACCGTTGATATATTTTCTTTTGACATACACAATTTTACTGAAACGGCTGACTTGGAATTTGAAATGCAAAGATGTTTCATTTGAAAATTCCACAGGGACTGTGGCTTTTAGGAAGTCCATTACACCCCTGTTACAGTAATGTCATATTGTTTATTGTTTGAATTCACTGTGTACTTACATGTAGAAGCCCTTTCAAAAAGACTCAAGTCATAATTCCAAATATAAACCTCCCTTTTCTACATTAATTTATAATTGTACATTGACAGATAGGAAAAATGTTTCATTTAGCACAACTGCTAGCAGTATATACATTCCAAGTTTCTGAGACATCTGTCAAGATCCATGTTTGAGCAAAAATATGGATTCTGTGTTGATCTCTATTTTCTAGAAGACACATGAGATGAAAATCAGCAAACAGAAATTGCATTTTAGAGTGTCTGGTGAAATTATTTTGGATCCTTGATGTATGGGAAAGTGGTTTGGATGGTTGGCCAGACCAGACACAGTGCATGCTTGTTCCTGGGAAGGCAAAGCTATACAATGGACAATTCTAAACTGCGGAGGGGGGAGGAAGGGCAGCTGCTTAATTAGGAAAGTTGCTAGTTCTGAAGATTGGGTGATTTAAATGCTCAGTGGGGAAAGTTATTGGTCAATTGATAGGTCAGCCATGGTCTGGAGACTTTTTCTCTTAACAATTTGTTTTCAGACTTTTTAAAACCTCCAGTAGACTTGATGCTAGCCAAATATTTAGTGGTTTTGTGAAGTTTTTTGGTATTCATGTCAACTGTAGTTCCTCAGAAACCCATTTAAAATATTGTTTCTTTTCCATATGGCCTTCTGAAAGGGAACAAGGGATTACAAATTTAAGATTGTGACAAAAAAGAATGTTCTTCGTAACTATTTCTGTACTTTCTAAGCTTCCTAAATGAGTTTGATTCACATTTTCACATTTTGCCAAGACTGAATACCATGTTTATCATTAGGATTGTGATTTAAAAGCAAAAACAAAAAAAAACTATATTCCCTTGGCAACTGGAATTACTATATATGTACAACATGTTGTAGAATTTTGGTTTTCATCTTTTGCTATGTTGTGACGTTTGATTGACTGACTCTATAAAATAGTCTTGAAGAATAAATCATCTACGCATTCAACTCACTACTCTCAAAGGATGTTTAGCACAATTTTAAAGCCTAGGACTCTGAGCATTATTTGTAAAGTTTACCTCATTGTCTCATTCTGAGAACAACACATTTTCATGGATACATTCTGGGACTGTAACTCTGTCCATTCTCATGAATTTGACTCTACTAGACAAGCCAAGTAGTATACCCTTCTGAAAGGCCTTGGAGTCTCTGCCAAACCCATGGTTCCCCAAGAGTAGTTCTTCACTCATAGATTGCTACACTTCGTATTCTGTGACCCCCTCAATTCTGGTTGCAACTTCTCCAGCCAGATAGGGTGTGTGCCAAACTCAAACATAACCTTCCATAGGCAGGACAAGCATCAGGAAGGAGTCCAGCTGGAGAACTCTACTCAACAAAATCATGGCATGACAAATTCCATTGGATCTCTCACTTGGAACCTGACTGCGAGATGTACAAAGTTAGAGTCAGTAGCTGAAAAATAATTTGAGAGATAAATAAAAGAGGGTAGAAGGTAAAACCAAAAGGTAGAAGCCTGAAGGAGCACAATTCAGGAAGCTACTGATTTAGTTCTCAAGCAGAAGTTATGGCACGGAGGGAAAGAGATTAAAAAGACTTACTAGTTGGTAGGAGATATGGAAGAAAAAAAAGTAGGGAAAAAGGCAGAGGAAAAACTAAACCATGAACACCGCAAGGTATCATTGGGAATTGCCATGTGTTACCAGGGCTGAGATTATTAGAGATACTGTGGCATTCTGACTAGTTCCCCAGTTCTCTGTCAGCTTGATTGTGGAGTTATTGAGATTGTCCCCTGTCCTTTCTTCTCCTTACAACACATCCCCATTAACTAACAAGTAGGGCTTTTTCTAGTTTCTAACAAACAATATTGGAACCTTTAGTAAGAACTTCATTAGAAGTAATGTAATGAAACATCTATTTTATAGATAGGTGTTCTGACAGATCTTATGAAAACTACAGATATAAAAATCTGCAATAACTGCTCTCAAGGGGCTCATGGGTTTAAAAAGATCAGACCACAGCATGTTGATAAAGGCAGGGAAGGTTGAAAGCAGACATTCTGGAGCCACATTGTCTAATTTAAAACTCTAGTTTCAATGTCCACTAGCTGTGTGACCTTGGGCCAGTTACTCAACCTTTTTTTGTGCCTAGGTTTCCTCATCTATACAACGAGGCCACCCCCTAACACTACCTCATAGTGTTCTTGTGGGGAGTGTATGAGTTAAGACCTACAAAGGGCCCAGAGCAGAATTCAGAATAACTGAGATTGCCCAGGCCCTTCTCAGGTGTCTTAAATTTTTGTGGAAAAGGAAAGAATTGGGTGGATTAGAAGCAACTCCATATATGCCTATTTCTTGTGGGAGGACAGTCTTTATGCCAAACCAGGAAGGGTGGTTGAGGAATTACACCTAGATTCCAAGGCAACTATCCCCAGAACAGATACCCACCCAGTGCTCTTGAGTCTTGGCACAGAAGATCTCTCCTCTCATCGGTCACTCACATGCCAGGGAAAGAATTTGACTCTCCTGCCTCCCTACCAGGTTTCTCTCAGTCAGACATCTGCTAGGTATGTTGCTGTTCTTTCTGCTTCACCTTTCCCCACATGATCTTGTTCTCTTCCCTTCTCTTCCCTCATCATACTTTCTTACAGGAAAGAAGCAGAAGCAATTTTCTTTACAACAGATGTAACCACACAAAACATACATTTCCCTCTTGGCTCTGTAGTGTTCATGAGTCGATCAAGACCATCTGCACTTACATATCTAATATCCCCCAGTCCACCCCACCTCCTAAATCTAATCCTTTCCATGTAATTTAACAGTGTCTTTGTGCTACAAAGCCCTTAATAATTTTTAAACAAAATTGCCTTAATACATAGCAATTGCTAAATGCAATACGGAAATATTTATTTCTCTTGCCAGCTATAGATTCCAAAGTCTGTGGCTGCCTTGCACAACGTGCAGAACTCTATGTGATACAAACCATATAAGACACGTTTCTTAAAAGCCATTCCTTTGGGAGTCTAGCAACACATCACATTCAATTCTACTAGAAGTGAATACTGCAAATTATCAGCAAGTTAATTGCCCAAGGAAAGAACCCAAACCAGCTCTGTAATGCCTAATTTCCCCCTGACCCCTTCCATGGCTGACATCTGTTAGGCAATGCCGAGTCTTTCCTATGGCACCCAATTTCCAATTGTTGACTTGTACTTATTATCACAGCAAAACACTAAGGCATGAGTCCTACTGACAGAAAGAAGTCCATGTGGAAAGTAACACTATTGGAGCATCCTAGAATATGTGGTACAGTCCCAGAACTAGTCATGTTCAAGCACCAAAAATAAAACATATTTTTGTAATCCTATACTTACAGCAGTATTTAAACATACATGAATTTTTCAGTGGACTTGGAAATATTTCAGAGGTTGTTCTTTCAGGAATTCTTGAAATCCCATGGGTATGCCATTTGCTCTAAGGAATCATTGAAATTTGTTTACTTCTTCTGTCTCATTCAACAAATGCTGGTTGAACACTTTATTGTAGACAATAGACCTGCACAGATTTGTGAAGAAAACAGTAGACAAGATATAGATTTGGGGCCCCAAGGACCTTGTAATCTAGTGGAAGAAATAAGACTTATACACATGTGTTAGGCATATTAATAGTCATCCAAAGTTGTCTATGTTGTAATCTCTGAAACCTGTGATATGTTACCTTATGTGGCAAAATGTACTTTGCATATGTGATTAGATTAAGGACCTTTTGATGAGGGAGATTATCCTAGATTATCTGGACAGGACTAACATAATCATGTGATTCCTTAAAATCAGAGAAACTTTTCTTTTTATAGGCAGGGAAAGATGTAAGTTGTCAGAGAGATACAATGTCACTGGCTTTGAAGATGAAGGGAGGGTATGAGTCAAGGAATGTGTGTGCCCTCTAGAAGCTGAACGTGTCAAGAAAATTAATTCTCCCTTGGAACCTTTAAAAAGTAATTCAGCCCTGCTAACACCTTAATTTTAGCAAAGTAAGACCCATGTCATATTTCTGACCTTCAGAACTGTAAGACTAATAAAAAGTTTTTTGAGCTTGTGGCAACTTGTTATAGTATCAATAGAACACTAATACTATACATAACTTGAATACAAGTTAGAAAGTGCCAAGTGCTTCAGAAGAGCTATAAAGTGAATGGAATCTTAGATGAAGGTTAGCATGGCAAAATTAGCTATCTTCTCTTTTGTTCTTTCCTTTCTCAACTCTATATTTGTATTTTATTGGATTTGTAACAAATAACACCCATGTCAAAATAGATTATAATGTCCTCCCACTCTTTCTGGGAGCTCTACACAAAATCAATTAATCAATGCACTATTTTAATTAATGAATTAATTAATGCACCATTTAAATAAGATGAGAGAACGTACAAGATAGGAAGTTAGCAAAAACTGGTTATGACTATATTAAACAAAGTCCACACCAAATAAGAAGTTTCCAAAGCCATGACTAATGCCACCAAAAGTAAGCTTCTGGGATCACAACAATAGATTCATGATAGGCTCATAGTGATGTCAAAAACTATGGCTATCTAAGACCTTGTTTTCATTACAAAATTGTTTTTATAGCATTTGTAGTATTTTTGGAATCCAGTACCCACTTTAGCAATAAAAAGAAACCCAAGTCCAAATAATAACTCCTTCTCTGTAGTCTGCAAGGTGAGTCAAAGATGGAGTTTGAATTGGTAAAATGTCTCTGACTAAATGAAAAACATAGGAAAAATAAAAAAGATGGGGGGAAAAGAATCTGTGTGACAGCAAATAGAAAAAATACTTTACATTTATCTATGTGGAGCATATTTATACAGGATTACGCTTAATACTTACAACAATGCTGTGAAAGTCTTACTATCCTTGCTTTACTGATGAGAAACCAAGGTCCCAGAAGTTCAATCATTTGTTACTAAGTAGCAGAGACCAGACTTAAACAGGAAGAAGTAGAAAACAATACCTCTTTTTTTTTCTACTAGTACCATCCAAGAGAAAGATACTAGACTGTAGACTCCAGGAGGGCAAAGGTTGCGGACGCTCCCAGCACTTGGTATAATGCCCACACATAGGAGGGCTGAAAAATGATTGTGAAATGAAGACATACAGGCCGGGTGTGGTGGCTCATGCCTGTAATCCCAGCACTTTGGGAAGCAGAGGCAAGACCATCCTGGACAACTTGGCAAAATCTTGTCTCCACAATAAATCAAAAAAATTAGCCGGGCATGGCAGTGTGCACCTGTAGATCCAGCTACTTAGTAAGCCAAGACAGAGGGATTGACCGGGCCCAGCAGGCTGTGGTGGCTGTGAGTGTGCCACCGCATTCCAGCCTGGGCAACACAGTGAGACAGACTCTGACTCAAAAAACAAAAGAAAGAAATGAAGACATGCATGCAATCTGGTGAGTGGTGGTCCTCTCTGCATGCTCCATTACCAGACAGTCCTGGACAAGAAGTCAGACAGCACACCTTAGACAAGCACCTCCAGTGATTGTAGAAGGAGTTTTTAAACCATTGCTATATATATGAATCACAAGTGGAGTTTTTACAAATTCAAACCCTGTGGTCACACTCTAGACCTGCTATAGCAAGACCTAAATAGTCCAGACCTAGTTCTCACTGTGAATCCGTTAACACCACTGAAACACAAGTTTATGGTTTTGTTGTTTCTTCTTTTTCCCTATTAATCAAGATAGTAAGTGAAAAACAAGGAATCTTTCCAGACTCCTAATATGAGTACAGTCCTACACCCTGAGCAGACCCAACTTCCCTAGTAATTAAATGCTCACAGCTGATAATCGAACTCTGTTGGTGGAGAGAGAAAAATGGGCAATTGTACAACTGTTCTTGGTGTGTTGAAGAAGCCTATATACTTGTACATATAGCTAGCAATAATGAAAATATGATGCCATATGCTTTTGCCTCATTCTTTACGCTTGCTTTTCTCTATTCTATTAAGAAACCTTAAAAAATGGCCATTCATAACTAACTCGAGAGCTACAGTTTGAAACGGGAACTCTGTAACCATTACATGTTCTCTCTTGTTGTAGTATCTAGTTAATTTTCAGCAGAAGGGACACAGAGATCTGGGTGAGTTAAGAACAATGGTGGCCGGGTGCGATGGCTCAAGCCAGTAATCCCAGCACCTTGGGAGGCTGAGACGAGAGGATTGCCTGAGACTGTGGGTTCGAGACCAGCCTGGGCAATGTGGTTAGACCTTGTCTCTACAATAAAAGTCAAAAAATTAGCCGGGCACGGTAGTGCACACCTGCATTTCCAGCTACCTGGAAGGCTGAGGCAGAAGGATTGCTGGAGCCCAGCTGGTTGACGCTGGGGTGACCGTGAGCATGTCACTGCACTCCAGCCTGGGTGACGGAGTGAGACTCCAACTTAAAAATTTAAAAAATTGTAAAAAAAAAAACTTTTTAAATTGTACCTAAAAAGATTTGGAGGAATAACAAATTATTTTAAAAGGTCTAATGGCAGAATTTTCTCAAAAAGAGAAAAACAAATGTTCAAGTATCCCCTTTACAAGACAGTCCCAACGATGAAATCAGTCAAGCAAAGTGGCATTTTTCCTTGGAATCCATTGAGGTATTCAGGTCATAATTGGCTATGGCACTTGGGAAAATATCGGAGAAGAAACTTGGCTCTTAGAAAACAGGGAAAAAGTATCTCAATGTCCCAGAAGTTCTCTTTTAAACTCCAGATTTGCAGTGGGAAATTTAGAGTTAGAATTTCCAGTAATGAAGAGAATACATCAAAGCCACAGATTTCAAATAAGGGTGAAGGTCAAGCAGGTGGTTATGAAAGGAAAAGAAAACTCTGAAATAAACAGTCTTGGATAGTTAAATGATCTAACAATTTAACTGTGTCATAGGAAAGAATGAAGTTGTGTCTAAATGCTGAGGACGGATGTTTTGTGCTTATAATCTAAATACCCATTGTTGAGCATGGATGTACTAAAAGGATGTAACATCCCACTAAAAAAGCTTCATTTATCACATATAACTTAATAATTATTTCTTTATCATATTTTCTCCTTAGAAACTGCCTTGTCTTCTTTTTATATCCTTTTCTCAAAAGTGTTAAGGATTCTTAATAGTAATCCATCACTCGATCATATATTTCAAGAGTACTTGATATATGCCTGGCACTGTGTCAAGTAATATAAGCACCACAAAAGAAATAAAACAATATCTATTCACATGAAACTTACAAATCTGAATGGAATAGAATTTTTACACAATAGGACATTAGGTAATAATTGTCTATATGATATCAAGGAAATGTTGCATGATTTCTAGAATGGAAGGTATTAGTGTGACTAGGCTATTTTGAGGAAGAACTCAGAGGGAAGTTGAGCTTGATCTGAACCTTAATGAATGAAGTGAAAGTAGGAGCTATTAACTAAGAGAGTGTGAAATGAGTTCTGAGGTACGAAAAAGCCAAAGAATGAATATATATACTTGACCACTGGGTTTACAATGTCTATATTTGAGATTTAGAACACAAAACTGTGATCCGATGGTGAGTACAGATTTTGAGATCAGACTCTGATTTTGCTACTATAACTTTAGTGTTCATCTAAGATTCAAAGAAATTTTAGGTTTACTTATTTGAAATGGCTTCTGACTTATTTCTACTCAAATATTGCTCCTCAACCTCCTGTGCGTCTTCAAACTGCTTTATCTCTGGCCAAGGACCAGTGTTACTCTCCCTGATTCAGGTCACCATTCAGAACTCTTAGTCACTGTCCACTTGAAAGACTATTGCTTCTTCTTTCCTGGAGAGAGTCATATTAAGAAAGATGCAGTTACTGTTGTGATCTTTTTTCCCACAGTGCCAATAGACAAGGCTGTGCAGGCACAACAAGCTTAAGGCAGTTTGGTCCTCAGACTGGACGGCATCTTAGAATCATGTGAGGAGCTTTTAAAATTCTGATACTCAGTTCATTGACTCAGAATCTTTGGAGGATAGAACCTGGACATTAGCATATTTTAAAGCTCTCATTTTGTTACTGAGATTCTGTGTCTAGTACTAGCAATCTCTTCTGGGTCCTTGACTTTGTTATAGAAAAGAATTTCAGAGCAAGTAGAAAGCAGCAAGGCAGTTAGTAAGTTTATTAAAAGTGAAAACAACAAAGTAGTAGACATTTTAGGGTAAAGTGTTGGTGAACATAAGGAAGTGTTGCACCAGGGTTTGGGGCTTGTGGTTCTTTTGAGCTATAATAATGAATGAGTGGAATATTATATTTAAGGGGTAGATTTTTCTAGGAACTGGTTGGGCAGTTCCTGAAATTGGGGTGTCATTAAATTTATTACTATAAATGGAACTGTCATGATGTGGGAAGGTGTGTTATTTAGTATGTCAGTGAGCATATAACGAAGGTAAAAGTGGGTCATGGTTATCTTAGGTTAACCTTGACTATTGGTGCACATGCTCTGGGGGTCTCTAAGTTATTTCCTGTCTTGGTGGTTGGCTTTTAACCACAGGTTGGGGGCTGCTAGGCATGTTGGGTGAGAGTTTCTCTCTATCTCTCTCTGTCTCTCTCTCTCTCTTTTAATTTTCTAGTAACCTTGATAATAATGAAGGACTTATAGTAGTTTCTGCTGCTTTTTGACTTTTCAGTCAAAAAGCCTCCTACAGTCCTGCTGTTTCCCTACTTGAATGTGTATATTCTCACAAGTTGATTCCAATGTGCAACCAAGGTTGAGAATCATAGCTTTAAAATAATCATCTGTAAGATTTAGCTGGATAGTAATGATTGTCACATTCCAGGTTCCACAAAATGCTCTAGAGAGATACCTTTGTTGCTAGAAGTTTCACAACCCACCCCAGGAAGAGTATAGACTCTTCTAGCACAGTTCTTTTTGAGTTCACCAGTGTGGGCCTCAGAAAAACCTGTTTCTTCTGTTGGTTGGCCAATGAGTGGTTGATGAACAAAACATGTAAATGACTTCTAATATAGTTTGAATGCTTGTTTTCCCCTCTAAATCTCAAGCTGAAGTGTGATTTTCAATGTTGGAGATGGAGCCTAGTAGGAGGTACTTGGTCACAAGGGCAGATCCCACATAAATGGCTTGATACTATTCTCTCTCTAATGAGTGAGTTCTCACTCTAATAGTTCGTGTGAGAGCTGGTTGTTTAAAAGAGCCCAGCATCTCTCTTTTCCCTTACTTGCACTCTCACTATGTGATGTGTCTGCTCTCTCTCTAACTTCTTCTGTGATGGTAAGCTTCCTGAGGCCCTCACCAGAAGCAACACTATACTTTCTGTACAGTCTGCAGAACTGTAATCCAAAACAAATGCTTTTTCTTTATAAATTTATTCAGGTGTTATTTTATAAAAATGCAAAACAGACTGATACAGATTCCAAGGATAAATATTTTTTCTCAAAGACTGTATGGTCTAAACTCATGAAGAGAGTATGAATATTTTTATAACTGCTTCATAATTAATCAAAAATTCTAGTTGACACTTTAAAAATTATGGAGAGGTATATTTGTCTTTCTCCACTCTTTTATCTCTCTCATTCTGTACCTTTTTCAGTTTGTGGTTACTTTTGGCCCACGGCAAAGTAAGAAAAAAATCTCAATGTTGCACTGCATTTATTTCATGGCACTATGTTAGCCAAAGAGTAGCTGAAGTTTGGGGATTATTCCTCAAAAGAATTAACTGCTCAAACACTTTTTGTTCTCTGTGAGAGTTGGGAGGGTGTAGTTGTGTTCTTCCAGATTATAGGTATATAGACTTTACTAAAACACTTAGCCTTTCTGAGGCTCACTATTTTCATCTGGAAAAAAGATAATACTAGTATCAAGCTTCAGGATTGTTAGGATAGATATACCTCAACCATGCGTACGAAGTACAATGGATGGAATATGGGAGTGTTCCAAAGTAGATCATTACTTTTTCAGCTGAAAAGCATATAGGCTAACTTCTCATTTTAAGCAGGAAACGAAAACAGAAAAAAAGAGCCAAAGGAGATTAAAAAAGAAGAACATTGATACTATTTGAGTGCCCACTATGTGCCAAACACTGTGTGAAACTCTTCACAAACATGTTACCTCAGTAATACCTACCCATGCAATGGGTTAATGTGCTCATTTTTATACATGAGAAAACCAATACTGAGGGAGTGTAATAGTCTATTTAGTGTAATAGAGAGAGAAAGTAACTAAACCACAATTAGAAAATCAAGTTTAGGCAATCTTTATTAGTGAGCTATTCTTGGGCTACCTCTCTCATCCGCATCCATTAGACTATGCATTTGGTTTCCACAAAGGTTTTTGACACTTGCAACTATCTTTATGACATTCAAAGCATTAAGAGAGTCTCAGAGTTACTGCATGTATGTACTTATTGTGTATATGTTGCTTGTGTGTGTGAGTGTGCGTGTGTGAGTGTGTGTGTGTGTGTATATATATATATATATATACATATATATATATAGTTCAGGTGGTGAGGGATTCAGATTGAGCTCATCTGTTCATGCAAGACTCATTTCTCATTTTATTTTTAAAATTCTTATTTATCTTGTTTTCCCACTTCTATTATTCTTGCCTTTCCATGGGATCTCATTCCAAAATGTTTTTATCTATCGTTTATTTACTTATGTTCTTGGAATAGCCATACTGTGTGTGTGTGTGTGTGTGTGTGTGTGTGTGTGTGTGTATGTTTTAGTATAGTGAATATCATATGTTTCTAACTTTTTTACTCAATAATAATTTATAAAGATCTACTTGTGTTGCTCTGTGTACATAAAGTATTTATTCTGTTGATGCACATATTCCATAGATGCACTAAACCACATCCTCCAGTGGTAGGAACCAAGTTTAGCTGCAATACTCCAATGTCACAAACAATGCCATTCCCTTGTAGACTTGTGTGAGAATTTCTTAAGCATATTTATCTAGATGTGGAATGTATGGGCCCTGTGATAAACCTATGCTTGTCATAACTAAGTTCTTCTCACCAGAATGCTCTACATACAATCCTCTTGTACAAGAGGGTTCCCACGGTATCCCCACAGAATGCTCAGAACTTGGCTTTCTCTGAAGAATACACTATTTTAAAATAATATTTCTTTCTGTTAACATGTAGATCTCTAGACACCTTTAAGACATCGTTTCTTAAAATAAAAATTGGATAGCCCAAAAAAGACATTTTACAAATAAAATGTAATTCTTAAAGCAGAATGGTTGTAATCCCTTCTCTAAGAGATTAAAGCAGTATCAAGCTGAGGCTCGTGTCTCCCCTCTAGGGAGGACATTCCATGCCCTCCATCTGGAGGGATAGTCTGTACTTTAACTTAATGGGAAAGCTTGAAGCTTTTCTTTTGTAACAATTGTGGATTGCAAAAATGACCTTTCAATGGAAAAATGAGAAGGGCACTAGAACCCTGGGCACTTGGTAAGCCCACCAAGGACAAAGGAGACATCAGAGTTTCACATAAGGGCTTGGATCTGAGAATTCTGCAAGGCTACAGTGGCAAGCAAGACACAGTCCGTGAACTCACAGAGCTTAAAAAGATTGAGTTTCCATACAATCCAGTTATCCCACTTCTGAGAATATACCCAGAGGACATTAAATTGCTCTACCAAAAAGACACTTGCCCACATATGTTCATTGCAGCACTATTCACAGTAGCAAAAACATGGAGCCAACCCAGATTCCCATCCAAAGTGGACTAGATAAAGAAATGTGGTACATATACACATTTACAATATTATACAATGCAATATTACACAGCCATAAAGAAGAACAAAATCATATCCTCTGCAGCAATATGGATGCAGCTGGAGACTATCATACTACGTGAACTATCACAGAAGCAAAAAACTGGATACCACATGTTCTCACTCATAAGTGAGCCCTGATCACTGGTCACATGAGCACAAAGGCAGGAACAACAGACACTGGACACTGCTAAAGGAGGGGTAAAGGCAGGAAGGGAGAAGGAAAAAGGTGCACACAACCACACACTGGGTACCAGGTCTACTATCAGGGGTAGAGAAAGCCTGCCAGAAGCACAAACCTTACCTGCACGCAAAGTACTTATGCAGTAAATCCTCACATGTACCCCACAACTCCAAAATAAAATAAAATATTTTCAAAAGAAACATAGTGACATAATTTTCTTTATTACCAATCCATTGTTTCATGTCTTCATTAATTATTCTGCTTATAATAGTTTTGCTTATTATAAAAATGTTCTACTACCATGTTTAGTACATACAAAATTATGAGTCTGAGATTTAAGAAGTCTTACTGAAGCAAAACTTGGGATAATCTGGATGTTGGACAGATCCTGGTTACATGGGATCTGTAGTTCATGGTCTCTTACCACCCTTTTGAAAAGCGTTTATCAGCCTTATCCCCCCGTCTGCAAGAAAGATGGAACCCCTTGCTTACGTTCTCTCTTTCTGTAACTCAAAAAGTGTCCAAGTCCTCACTCTTTTCATTTAAACAAGATTCTCTCAATTTAAATTTGTCTGGCATATTCAGACCCATCTTTTTGGCCAGCACATTATTTGAAGATTTATGGTCCTGAGAGAATAACGTTCTCCACACTAGAATTCTGAGGAGCTGTTCAATTTATTTCCTAATTCGGCAGTGAAAATAATGAGCTGGAACAAAAGTAACCATGACAGGAATTGTCCTCATCTATTATTTTCCTAACATCTCAAGAGGATCTGGTGGGCTTTTGAACTTGCCCCTTGAGCTAAGTGGTTGGAAAGTATTTTGACTCCTGGCAACTTACCCAGTCGTTGTAAGTTGATAAATGTGACTTAGCTACCTTAGTTCTGGTTTGTGGGAAACAGCAGAATTTTCTATGGTTATTTTGTACATTGTTACCAAAGAGAAACCTTTTTTTTTTTTTTTAATGTGTGGGCTCTGGAAACAGGAAGGATTGTGAAGGAAAAATTATATGGTAACAACAAATCTGATTGACTCCTAGGATTTCAAGTATGACAAGCAGTGCTTTTCTCTATATATTATCAATTTCATGGTGTTTAGAATAACTGCTAGGTTTTCTTTTAAGTCTATTAGAAAATATTAGTATGTGACTTACTGTTGATATGATACATGGAATAAATTTTAATGAAATGATTGCTCACTCCCTACATGATATGTGGGTTATTATGGATGCTAAATGAAAAATACTGTGCTTTTTATTTTACTTTGTAGATTTGAAAGTGTATAACAAGTTGAAGGAAACCTAGATTTCTCTTTTTATAATCATTTTTATGGCAAATGTAATCATCTAAATTATGAAGCTGAAAGGATCCCGTAATGACAACATTTGCAGACACTTCATTTCAGGCACCGCCTCACTTGTTCTTTCATTTATACATTCCAAAAATATTTACAAGTGTTGGAAAGATGGTGACCAAGCCAGTA